>JABUQX010058494.1:0-18022 GCA_015478945.1 Trachelipus rathkii
TTCACTTTCTCTCTCCTCGCTCTAACTAAATTCTCACGTCTTTCATCCATGTCCGCGCGATTCTATCCATCTCCACTTTCCTTTTGTAACGAATCCTGACCTTGTTGAACTCGCAAAGAGCAATAGCCCTGTCCATAGAAGACGAGAAGAAGATATGCGTAAGTGGTGAAATAGCTCTCCCAGAGTCATTAGTCTGGCCCAAATTAATAGGACGTTAGGATAGAAAACAGGGCCTTCTAACCACCATGAACTATCAGACCGATCTCCAGTACACTTCAAATCCGATGATTTGGAACCTCCAAACATAGAGTAACGGTAGTAACGCTGCTTAAGAGGCGTTTCCCTGGGGTAATCAAAAACCATCAGATGTTGAGATGAAACGAGAATGCTGGGTTTGTTGGGGTACAATCACACTTCTTCACGAGATAAGTGCAATAATTTCCGTAATATCACTTAAATTCTCTCCAGTATATAACGCTAGCACACAGTAGCTCTCTGCAGTCGTTTTGAACCTCCCGGCGCATAACTCTTTCCTGATCTCGCATAAGCCCTGACAGCCGACGCCTTGTTTACGCCACCTAGTGAACCTCATACTTCCAACTTGTTTTCGCAGTCTCTTCGAACTTCCGTCTCGACTCCGCCTCCACATCTGACCGACCGAGCTACCGCTTCTCTCCTCATCGCAACATCTTGCGCCTCTAGCCTCCAAGAACACTCCCCAGGTACTCTATCCACCACGTCTACCACTTTCTCGCCCGTCCACCCGCAAACTAGCTTACGCGCCCCCACGCCCATCACATGACCTTCCTCTCAACTGCGCTGCCCGCCTTCATCACCCGCTCGACCATCCTTCTATTTCCAGGTCACCCCCAAGCCTCCCAACCCCTCAGAATATTCGCAGTAGCAAAATCCTGGCAATCTCTGGAGCCCAGGTATTCGTTATTAGAAATGACGAAGTGCATTGGCTGAGATAAAACTCAACTGTCCTCTCTCTCAAATTCAAGCTAGTACTAAATAAACACTTCTTGTCGCTCTCAGAGTATCTGATACTCTTCCAACTTTTCGTACCTTATCTTCCTGTCTCGTTCACCTTCTCTTCTTTCCTAACCGCCCAGCGCCAGTAGTCTCGAATGGGTACTGTTAAATATCACAACCTTCGTTGGAGAACGCGATAAGTGCTGATCATCACGCTCCTCAACTCCCACTCAGTGGAAACTCATTCACCAAACCCGTGTCATTGAAGGAGCGTACGGGAGATGCTGCTCTTTTCTCCTCTCTCCCTCCTTATCCCTGGATTTATCTTTGTATTCTAAATCTATAGTGATTAAGATGTCTAAGAAATAATTCCGGCTCTAGCCTTTCGATTTAACCCAACAACCCTTCTCAAGAACTCGACCTATCCCTTCTTCATCAGCGCCCGTAAATTTTTCGCTGCTAATGCTCTTCCATTCCACGGTATAATGGAGAGCGATTTATATACGTTATGGATCTGTGTCTACTCGCCGCCAGTTTCCGTTGTGTTTCTCCGTCGCTGAAGTGACTACATAAAGCGCCAGTGTATCCTCGCGCCTGATTTTGTCCACCAATTTACAATCTTTATGGATCGAGAATCCTCGTAATAGGTCGTCTATATTGAGTGATTACTTATCTTTACTCCAAGGTTTCCCTAGGTTTTCTTCAGAGCTAATGGCAATTCTCTCGCATATCGCTCCGAGCCACATGCTTCGGTATAGTGTCTCCCCTTTCCTTCTATCCTTCGAAATGGACTTATCCTTCTTAATTGCACATCCTTGCTTCTATCAAATACCCACCTCTTTAAGCATCTGTGAAACATCATATAAGACCATGGCCCACCCACACTTTCTCGCATCGAGCTCGCCGCTTCTCTCATGATTAAACTCAAAAAAGCCAGCCAAGGCAGTAGTTGATTCAAGTGCAACTTGCATTGTTCGCCCCTTCCAATATGTGTTGAGCTGCTCCGCTACACTGGTTCCCTAAGGGCAACCAGCGGTGATTGGAGACTCCTGTGAGATTTTAGGCTTGGAGATTCTCCACAACACCAGCTAGGTACCAGCGTGCCGCATATACAAAGTTTCACTTCCACTGCTGGCAACTTACCTTTTTTTCTTCTTTGACTTTAATCTCGAGCTACCATACAATAACCCGTGGCTCCGACAATAACGTAATTTAACCAGCTGTAATTCACCCCTTTGGCCTCTTTGAGAGTAATACAGAATGCCATTCGGTTTGAAAAATGCAGCCAGTCCTACCAGAGGTTCATCGATTCTAATCCTCCGTGGCCTTCCTTTTGATTGGGTCAATAATTTAATGAATGAATTCTTTTATGTACGCTTCTCACCTCTCCTAGAATGAAATATGGATCACCTACTGCCGTTTTGGTAAGTTGGAATGATGCGAATTCGTCCTAATCCTACAAGTGCGTATGCGCGCGTCTTCTCTACATTTCTGTATAACTACACACAGTCGTGGCTGAGGTTTATGCCCTCTTTGAGACCGGTCGCCGCTAATCCGAGCACCTATTAATTTCCCTTCCCCCAAAAATTTGATCCCCTTCGTCAATATCTGGGAATGATCAACTTTTATCACACAGATTTCTGAAATCATCGCAAGCTCACTCCTTAGGCACCACGCGTACACCGCTACTCATGCTCCTGAAAACAGCAAGATCAGCAAACCACTAAAGTCGACAGAGTTCTCCGGCCAGTCAGAGTCAGCTTTTTAACTTCCAATTAATCCCTAAGCCTCCGCCACCCTTAGTATTCATCCCACGATATCATGCATCCAGCGAGATGCAGGTAGTGACCTTCCAGATTTCGCTGTTGGGCGTGCTTCAACAGTTCCAAAAGGGCGAATAGCTGCCACTTGTCTTCACGTCAAGCTCCAACCACCGAAACACAAGGTATAGTGTTAATTGGACGGGAATTGAACTTTGCTATGTATTCTTATGTCTGTTCGCCATTTTCGGTACTTTTATTTGGAGACGGAGTTGTATCTAATCCTGACGATACCAAATAGCGAATCACACTTTCTCAGAAGCAATGGCTTCACGGCCATGAACAATCACTCCTACCCGTGAAGCTCGTCTAGTCTGAATATCGTTTTCCCAGTTTACAGACAGAATATCGCCCAATCTCCGAAGTGATTAATTTCACCCGGTCAGATCTCTTAAATCTGAATTGAAAATTATACAGCTCTTTCCCGCATTCCCTGACATATGATTACGCAGCTCATGGTCCGACGTGCAGAAGAGCAGAAGACAATATCGAGCGTCCAGCAGAACCATTCTCTACCAGCTGCAGTGCCAAATATTCGGGCATAGATGAGAGACTCCTTGTGATGAAACTTCACAGGACCCTACTAACCTCTGCCCTTTTCGTTAACCAAATGCAATTCTGAAAATGGCTATTATACATCTGACAAAATCTTCCCATTCAGCATTCTCACACCCTGCGTCGAAGGGCTTCACCCCAAACTTTAACAGCTCCGTTGTGTGGCCTAAGACTTTAATGCAACGATGTAAGCGAATTGCCCGATCCGCTGCCTGCACATGCTTGGTCAACGCTACTATCAGGCTGCAAAGACAACTAAAGCTCAACTGGCACCTTCTTGCCCACCTGCGCACAGCTTTATGAAATATGAGTTTACATCGAACATTGTGGACGCTCTTCCACCTTCTCATTGCATGCGATATATCCTCTACTTGTATCAATCGGTTCACTCGTTGGACTGAAGGCATCCCTACAACTCAGTATATTGCCAACTGCGCGCCGAAATCTATAGGCTAAAGCCTCTATTTTTTCATTTGGACATTCTCTCGGCTGTCGAGGAATTACCAACTCTCGGTCACAAAGACAGATCAGGTCGTTTTATCGATATTACCTTACTCTGAGAAGATTAAGTGACCCTTGCTGGATATTTCTGAGAAGATACATTCACACACGAAACAACCAGCTTACCACATCCTTCTCGATACGAGGATTGTGAAGAAAGGTTCCAGCCGTCAGCTATAAAAGCCTCTCATCAGTGGCAATCATCCCACACCATAAACTACTGAGGACTGAGGCTATCTTACACCTTTGTGATTAGCAGGGTAGAGTAGTGGGCACGCCGTTAAGGAAGTATCTATCGTAGCTCTGCTGCTAGATTGTTTTAGGCTCTTTACACTTCGCCTGCTGGGAGTTCTTTTCGTCTATCTTTTGTCCGGAATCATCCGCGGCTTAGAGCTACTGCAGATCTGTGTGAGTAGGCAAAACTTAGACGGAAGGAATAGTGAGACGAAAACCAATCTACAAACTACCGCGTAGCTCATATTCAATCCCACCACAACCACCACCACCCCCCCACCCCCACATGGCTGAAACGAACAGGTGCGCCTCTCATGAGACCATAACCCCGTACCCGCCAGCAAAAGGTGACACTCTATAAAGCCGAAAGATCCTCTTCATTGACTTACTCAGTAGTCGTCATTGGTCAGGCAATGACTCCGATTCTGAACATCTCCACTCCAACCCGAAGTACGAACAGCCCTTTCCCGGTTTGTTATCATTACGGCAAGGAGAATTACTCAAAGTACAGCTTACCTACTCGTTACCGACGTTATATCGAGATAAGAGTACGTCTCAAACCTCTGCCGTATTTGAAGCCAAAACCCTTCCGAACGTCCAGCTCTCGACTTTTTCCTAAAACCTCATCCCGATTTCCTAGCTGGAGCCCACCTTCTACCATACGTATCCAGAGTATTCTCCACTCCTTCATCCTCCTACGCGCGGACTCTTCACCTCCTTCAACACCACGATTCACCACACTTCACCGTACTATTCCCTTCTGAGGTACGCCAGAGATATATGGAAGCTCTAAGTGAATATTGAGTGATAAACTTGTCAGTTCCACTGCTCTCTCTACGTAATATCACTCACTCCGTCTTCGCTTCCGAGCTATCTGCGCACACCACTACCCTGCCTTGCACTCTTCCCACAAAGCAAGTCGATCTCCTTGCTGTAGTTACCACTGTGGTGTTAGCCTTCTCGAGCAGATCCTCGGTCCGTCTTACTCCGTTCTCATCTCTACGCGCTCTCGACCTCAGCGACTCCTACGATCTACACTATTACAACTCCCGAGCTAACTGCCAGCCAGTATTTTGCAAACACCAACTTCGTCTGGAGAATTATCGACAAAGGACCGCATATATATGCGGAGCCGTTTCGCTTCACGATATTGAGCACTGCCGACCGTCAGCCTCCTGCAGGGGTTAAATTAATATTAATGGATCCACGTCAAGTAAATACATATCATGCCACTAAATAAATTAGAGAAGATTATCCCTAAAAACCCAACTAAGGCATCCGAGTATTCTCGAATATAGACTCCACTCCTAGCAACCTACGCGATTGAATCATTTAAATCGGCCTGTAAGTGACAAATGATCATATTACAAAACATCATCATTATAAAAAAAAATAAAAATAAAAACATTATAAGATTGAATCCATATTTGATTATGAATATACTTCACAAAGTTAATTAACGTATAAAACAATCATTAATATTTCTTTACTATAGCCACATAGATTTGTAGCGTAGTTAGTGTTCACCATAAATATATATATATACCACACACACACACACACACACACACATATAGAAACGAAGCAGTAAATATCGAAGAGGAGGCGAAAAGGAGGAGCGGGAGTAGATTGGTGGCGAATTAAAACGAAGAGGAACGTGAGAGTGAAGGGGAAGGAAAAAGGAGAAGGAGAAAGCAGATTAACGAAACGAATAAAATAAAGCATAGGTATAAAAATAGAGAGAGAATCTGTAACACCGGGATAATTAACTAGGCAAGTTTACGTCACCCGATGGCAATCCTGTCCACTAAAAAATTGCTAACTCGTGAAGTTGTTGCGGATAGGGGAAAAAGAGGAGGGAAGAGAGGGAGGACAGTGACCGATTAAAAAAATTATAGCGCAAGGCAAAATTACAGCGCTGATAGCCGTATCTGAAGAACTGGTAGGCTAGGCTAAAGGGGAGACTGGTAATAGTAGTCGCAGAGGTGAACACCAACATAAAGGCTTTTATACTAAATGTAAGAATTAGAAACTTTTAAATATCATTATAGCAATAAATTATAAGAGTAAAAATAGAGGTCGCAATGAATATCGTGTATTCGTACAATATCTAACCCTTAGTGCTGGCAGGCCTCACCATAGCAGCTTTGGGGAGAGAGCAGACCATCATGTAAAGCGTTGGAGTTAAATAATAGCGGTGACTGGATAGTGAAGGCAATCGAAAAACTGTTTCTAGTATAGATACATAAAAAGAATAGAGGATCCAAGCTGACGATGAGCACGAGAGTATTAGTAAAATAATTAGAGGGTCGAAATAAGGATTGCGAGATAGTTACGTATTATATCACCCAAGCGTGCATTCGCGCCTCACATTTTATCCAGTTTTTTGAGAGAGCCAATAAGCTAGGGTAATAGTAGCCGAAATTGTAACACTGAAAAAATGTTAGAATTAGAAAGTTCTTAAATATATATTTCGCAACAAATATAAGTCAATAGATGTCGCCATAGAATCGGTAGTTTACACTAATTACTACCTAGTCGGGCATGCTGTCTTCTTACATGATTGCAGCTGAATGTTATGGAGAGGAGCGCGAAAGCGGCTACAGATGCACTTTTAAGTGTGAATAGATAGAGGTCAAATCACAATCTCTCCAATTCTATCTCTCTCTATCGTCTACCTTCTCTCGTGCTCCGTCTACAGTCGTCATCTTCTCTCCGCTCTCTGTCCGTAAACATAGGCAATTTTTAAAATACTAGTATATAGGTGTTTCTGTGTGAACTCATATCCACATGTAAATAGCCTGACTTCTCGTGGACGAATCGTTGTGAATACTACATTACGGTGAGGATCTTTTTCCTGCACTGTGTAAATGGCATTAACAGTAAAACTGCTCCTCCCAAACTAATCAATCATTTGTACTATTACTACTACTCTGCATGGGCTTCATATTCTGTAGGAATTCTCCCTGCAGAATATGATTCATAGTATAGATATTCAGAGTAATAGTACACTAGGATTACACTGTTCTAATGCCTTTTGTTGTTGAGTTTTTTAGGACAGGGGTCTCACACTTAACTTGTAAAAAGAATGTAGCTTGTAAGATCAAATAATCTTGTGAAGAGAGAGAAAAGCTCATTTCTCAACGTTCAATCCATTAAAGAGAACGAGTCCATATAAGCTATCGCAAGAGCTTACAAACAATTATTATTATTAGAAGAGTATATAGAATAATATTATTATATATAGTATTATATTTTAAGTATTATATACTAAGAAAGGATATAATATATATTATATAAACCACACTTCAAAATTACATTGGTGTAATTTTCAAAGTTATAGTATAATTATAAGTATAATAGCATTAACACAGAGACGTCATATATATAAATATATGAAAGTTATAGTAGATAATATAAAGAATTTGGAATCGGAGAGTCGGAAGCTGGCAATAATTTGACTGTCATCGTATCGAATCGGAACAATCGGCGAAAATTTGGAAATCGTCCACACTAATTATCATAAATATAGACATATACTTATAGTTAATATCTTAATAGTATATACTAACTATAGCATAATTATATATTATAAAGAATTATTTAGGTTAATTATATTATAGTTATATGATATAATATAGAAAGACGGCAAAAATAGGAATAGTATATATTATATTTAGATTATATATTATATATTGTATATATATTATATCTAAAAACATGTAAGATAACTTTTTTTTTCCGATCTTTTAAAAAGGAATATAAATATATTTATATTGCATCTAAATCGTCGGGATTCGAAGACTGTCTCTCCAATTTGCATAGAAAGAATAAAAAATAAAATTTTTCTCTTCTTATCATTCACTGGTTATTATTAATTTATTTTTATTTTATTATATAGTTATATATAGAAAATCATTCACTCCCCCGACACAGCCCACTTCTCAATCTCTTAATAAATCATACGAGGAATAGCCATTATTGAAGTATCGGTAATGTGATACAATTTGAATAGAATGTAAATGTCATATCCAAATGTGATCGTAATTTTTAAAACAAACTTATATGCACAGCATTATTTTATATGTCATCTGAAGGTTCATATTATTTATACTCTTAAGAGTTCTAAAAACGGGAGTTTCCAAGAAGTGAAGTTTAGAAATGATATATGAAGTTTCATAGAATCCACAAAAGGTAAAAAAACAGGACAAAGGGACAAGTTGAAACTTACCCGAAAATGATCCGTACGATTAATATCATCATCCGCACAACATTATTTGCCCGAAGGCAACACACGAACTCTCGTAAAACAGGAGGCTTGTGTATAGTAGTTCAACGAAGATTTGTTTGTTATCTCACGATTAACTTCCCCATTTTTTTAATTTCTATAACTCAAACCAGTTTCTCCTCAGTGATCAATTTATTCGCAAGAGATATACGCAAAAAAAAATACTGTGTGGGCTCCTCCTAAAATTCCCAAACCACACCGGATCGCGGCCATAGTGTCCATCCCTAAAAACGATACTCATACCTCACTATGCAAGATCAAAAATATCTGGAACGCCAAGCTTCGCACATTCGGTAAGGACGTGAAGAAATATACAATTAAACAAATGCACAACCAGAAAAGGCAAAAATTATACAAGCCATAGCAAAACATTCACTTAACATATTTGGAATCAAAGCCTTTATAATTCGAATCCACAAACTTCATCCGAATAGAAACAAATTCAGTTATTCCCGTGAGTAATCTAGCCCTTGCATTAGGTTTTAAGCAAAGACTTCCTCGCTCACTGCTAAAGTCAACTTGAAACGAAATGAGCGAATAATTTAGAGTTGTAACTCTCTCTCTCTCTCTGGGTCTCACAACTTCTCGGGTGAATCTTCTTTCTCTCTCTCTCTCTCACTCTCGTGTTACCACTTCTTCTCATCTCCTTCTCTCTCTCTCTCTCTCTCTCGTCTGCTCTCTCACTTGTCTTCTCTCTCTCTACTCTCTTCTCTCTCTCTCTCTCTTCTCTCTCTCTCGTACCTCTCTCTCTCTCTCCTCTCTCTTTCTTATCCTCTATCATAATTTTACAAAAATTGTCAATATTTTTAGTAACAACTATGAGATAAGAGAACATTCCTGCACTCAATTTCCGGAAAAAATTACAAATGCTGTACACGCTTTTTTTAGAATCAAAATACCACATCATGATATGAGGATGAAAGCAACATTAATTGTCAAGAATCTACGATTACAGCCTTTCACGTCAAACATGCTGCAACATTATTCTTCAAAAATCTAGGAATGGCCGAGCTAGAGCAATGACAATATCTACAGGCTGCAAATCTCCGCAATCCGTAAGCGGAAAATCCGGAACAAAGAGACCCATTTCTGCCAGAATGCAAGCCAAGCATACAAAATAAACAGTCAATCCTCAAGGTGTATAGCAGAGCCGAGCAAGTAATGCATTGAGCAATACAACCATAAATCTTTCTAAAGACTTAGAAGCACATTTTGCACAATGGCTTCTTAAGGTATAATGAAATTCCTATGTTTATGCATTCATATACCCTCTCCTTCAAATGGCACTGCGTACAATCGTCAAGACGCGATACTGACGTAATTTTTCACGAAGATCATGATATTTGACCTAGAAGAGCAAGTGAGTCAATATTTTCAAAACTACTTTTTTTGCTTTGGAGGTTTGAAATTGAAAAAATTGCTTAAGAACATTTTCGATTTTGGCGTCGAGACGCATCTTGACAAATAAAAATTTTCAAGGCATCAAAACTGGTATTATTAACTTATTTTAATTTACCTTAATAAATTGTATATTGCATGTGTAATTTTGGATTCGTTTCTGAACAAATTTTTTCAACAAACTCAAAAGTGGATATTAATTTTTAGAGTATACATAAACAAATTATCCGTAAATAAAAAAAGAATTATCCGCAGCCGACTAATCAAGCCTCTTAAGAAAAGTTGAAATGTTGTGAGCACTAGTAATAATAGGAAAACATAAGGTCTCAATATTGTCACTTTTTCAAAAATTTATTTGAAAAGATTGAAAATACGTTGCAATTTCTTTTCCCTACTCATTCGATCAACATCAATTAATTTTCAGGGGATATATAGTCGGGCGAGATACATCTTTTGTAAGTTTGATTAATTTTTTTGTGTAGCGTCATAAAAAACCTCTTTTAAGACTATCAACCAAAAATTTTATAGATTGGAAAATTTGTTTTCATAAGACAAATACCAAAACTACTGCATAAAACAAGAAAGCAATACAAGAAGATTTGTAATATTCTGCATATATCCACACTACAAATCCTTTCCTGAGCAAAATTTTCCCATAGATTCGAATGAGTAGTAAGTTTGTAATTTTGCATATTATTTAATTTCAGAAATCCCCAAAAAAGTAATTTTGAAAACCAACCAACATGAGAGCTCGGATTTGGGTCAAATATCAATATTTCGTTCCAAGAATATTTAGGTAATAGTTCAATCTTTGCATATTTCAGGTTTGAAGTTATTTGAAAAACAATTGTAGGACAAGTATCGAAAAATATCAAAAACAAAGTTTTCAAAAAATGAAAATACAAAAGAAATTACCATAGACAGAAAATTTCCCGAAAACGAAGTTTTAGAGGTCAGGAAAAGCTGCGGTTTGTTGTTTATTAGATCAAAATCGGCTGAAAATTAAGAATTTGAAGTCCATTTTAAGATTGGGGCAAAATAGATATCAGCCAGGAGCAAAAATCAAACCCTCCTTTTAAGCACTTCCCCCCCAAACATTTAAAAAAAACCATTTCCACTGCAAATCCCATTATAGTTTTAGATGATCCAATAAAGACCGTTCATACACTCCTTGCTACCTCTAGTCAAGGCCTCTCCCCAATACAGCTCGTATCCGCATATAAAGAAATTCTCATTTCCACTATAAAAGATAATTCTAAAAAGGACTCATTTTACATGACCCAAAATTATTTGATCAATTACTTTAAATTCTACTCTCATATAAAGACGTCATCGCGCTCGAGGATGACAAACTCCCTATTTGTCCTTTACAAAAATTCTCTCGTCAACTATAACCAGACGCTTCAAAGGTACCATATCGTCCACAACATTGACTTCCACACAAATATCTCAAACACATAGATGAATGGATCACAATTACAGGGTCTTCAAAAAAATGACATAAAACCAATCTCTTCCCCACATAGCTCACCTCTACTTGTATTCCCAAAAAACAATTTATCTCGCAAAGAATCGTAATCGATTACAGACACATCAACTCTCACAATTTTAGACCGCTACCCCACCTCCCATGTATAAACGATCCCCTCAACACATTAGACAAAAGCTCTCTCTTTACCACTGTTGATCTAATAGATGCATATCATGCACTAGAAATTGGGGAGGACTCCCAAAAGCATCTCTCTTATCGCACCCAAAAGGGACAATTCTGCCTCACTAGACTAAATTTTGGACTCTCAAACGCACCTCCTGTTTTTTGCAAACACAATGGAACTAGATCTCTCTCACCTATTAGGCACAGCTTGCAAAGTATTTCTCGATGACGTTTTAACCACAGGTCACTCAAAATCCTCTCAATTCCAAAAAATCACTCAAGTTTTTGACTCGTTTAGGAAAAAATAACCTTCGCATTAAGCTCTCGAAATGCAATTTTCTTAGAACAAGCGTTCTTTTCCTTGGTTTTCGCATCTCAAATAACGGCATAAGCCCTGATCCCGCCAAGTTAATAACACTTCAATCATTCACACCTCCCACGAATATTGCAGAAACACGCTCGCTCATGGGTTTCCTAAATTGTTTCAATCATTTAGTGAAAATTTTTGCAATAGTTGCAAAGCCAATAACATCCCTCTTATGCAAAAACGCACATTTATATGGAACCTAGAACAACAACAACAGGCATTTGAAACTCTCAAACAATCTTCACTTCTCAACCCACAATAAGCTTTTCCAGATTACAGCAAACACTTTTTCCTCAACACGGATGCCTCTCAAAATGATCTTGGAGCCGTACTCTATCAACACTCTTAAAATGCCAAAGAAACACCATTTTCTTTTGTCTGCTGCTCTCCCTCTCTAAAGCGGAAACAAACCATAGTACACTAGAACAGGAAGCTTTAGCAAAAGTATTCGCTTGATCCAAATTCAATAACGATTCTTGAATACCCCCTTACAATTATAACTGAGAACCAATCAATAACCCACTTATTTAGGCACAAACCACTCACGGGTCGACTGCAACGATGGAAATTATTTATACAAAGCTTTAACCCACAAATACAGTATAAGGCTGGCAAACTTAACGTCATACTTAACTATCAAGTCGAAACCCACCTCCACTTCCCACCCCACAACTTGCACATCAATTTGCTACTCACCTCGCAACCCCACAAAAATCTTTTCTTCTCATACCTGAAGCTTTCACTACAGAACAAGCAAATTGCCATCGGTTGGGAGTTCTTTACAAACGCATCAAATTCTACGAATCTTCCACCACATCCCCCCCTTCCTCACAACTCATCTACACATGTCATTATCCACGATGTTTTATATTACAAAACTCCCACTGGTCGGCACTTACTTGAAGGGCCAGATTCTATGATATGCTCCGTAATCGAACACCACCACTCCACTTTAGCTTCAGGTCATTGTGACTCTGAAAGAACACAGCACAGATTACAGGAACGATACACTTTTTCCAATTTACACACTCTCATTATACAATTTTGCTCCAATGTGATAAGTGCAATAGAGTCAAAGGTACAGACCCCATACTCGTCTCCATCCAAGAATATCCTCTGGGAATCGAACCATTCTCAAGAGTACACAGAGACATCATAGGTCCTTTCCCGCTTTGCCACATTTCTCAACCTAAATATATTCTCATCTGCAAAGATCAACTCACACGACACATTGCTATAGACATCACTCAAGCCCTCCTAGAACGTGTAATTACGAGACCCAGGATACCGGAAGTTTTAATATCGAACTTAGCCCCTGAATTCATATCAGAATTCTTTAAACAATGCTCTCAGTGGAAAATAAAAGCCCTCAACATAGTTGTTAGACACCCCCAGTCGAACGCTCTTTGAGAGTGAGTCACTAAAAGTAGCAAACTTTTTCAGACACTCTGTTAACACAAATCACAATGATCGGAGTAAATTTCTACCTTTCGCGCAGATCTTTATAAACAGTACTTTCAATTCCTCTATCGGCACTACACCCCATTTCCTTCTGCACCACTATAACAAAAGATTGCCATGGCATCTCCCCAATTACAAATCAACTTTCAACACTTCTAACATCACCCCCATCAACATCAATTGTCACATTGACGAACTAGCGGAAAGAACGAAATTATCAGAAACATCGCTCGACAACACTTACTAGAGTCCACACAAAAACAAATCGATGCACAACACAAACAAGCCTTACTAAAAGACATACACATCGGCAACTATGTCTATATATTAGACACAAAGACATCTCATCAATCTCCAAAATTTTTCCCAAAATGGAAAGGCCCCTTTCAGCAAACTACTCCTTTACTGCCTAGATACCTAAAAAGAATTTATAGTACACAGACATTAAAATCTCCCACAGCCTTCCTCCCTCAGTCCCGCCACAACCAAACAACCCAAACCAAACACACATTCAACCACGAACCCCCCTCTTCATCCAAAACTCTCACACAACATCATCCACCACGGCAAGCCATCTTACTTTATCCTTCACCGATTCCCATGCCTCCTCGTACCACTCTACTCCCCCTACCCGTTCGCCTCCTTCCTTGCATTCCCCATCAACTCCTACCCCTCCCCTACCACTCACTCCGCCTTCTCATATTTCACCACCTTAACCCTACTCTTCTCCTAAAATCATATCTCCTACGCATACACATACTCTGCATTCCAGAACACTATCTAGAACAACTCTCTTTCCCACATCTCCAATACAACCAACATCTCACTCCCGCCTACCTACCCCTTCTCATAACTTAAGACATATTTCCCTCTCTTCTATCCTCACCTGCAAAAGAAGCCATAACACCCCTCCTAATATATTCCCACAAACCGCCTGCCCATCCGCTCAAGATATATCACCTCCAGCAGCCCCGGATTATAGACAACTTGACCCAAGCTATAAACCACCTCATTATAAACATCCTACGCAACTTCTCTCAATGAAATTAAGCAGTCAGATTAAACAACTTTTATTCTTCCTTCCTCTACAGCCCCTTCTCCAGTAACACTCACACGAGGAAACAGAACAAGGCTCATACCACCAAAACAACCCATTCCCCCTACCGCCCAAAACACGTCCCTCTTCCATCTCTCATCAAACAAATTTCCTCAACGCGAGGAAATATTTCATATCAATATGAAAAGTACAACACTACTTGAAGAACTATAACTTATTTATGCTAGCACATTATCAACCTAATAACAAAAAAAATACCCCCCCCCCAAGGCAGCGTCTTACTCCGCTCTTCCTTTCTTTTTGCAGAAGTATGAAAAATATCATAATCCAACTCTGCTTCCCTTTTATATGGACATCAATCTCAAACACAAATAGAATATGGGAAATCGGGACTATTCCCTGGGTTTATCGTTCAAAACGTGGGAAAAACTATATTCATATGAGGATTTGTAGACATAAGACTGAACATGTAATGCCCAACAACAACCTTCTCAAGGAAATTCGAAAATTATACAACCAAAATAAAAATTATTAAAATCTTATTACGCGTTTTACAAACTTGATATAGAGCCAGCTTCCATAATATCCAATGCAATTTTACTACCTAGCTAGGTTTCATATACACAAATAAAATCATATAGAGCACAAAAGATAAAACAGTTAAAGCAGAATAATTACTTGAAAATCCCTGGATATTATCACACACAACCCACTCAAGCATTAGGAATAAACGAGGCTTGTTCAATCTGGGCGGTAAATTTTAGAAAAAAATTTCGGCACAGCCACTTCCAAAGATCTGGAAACTACCTTAAAAAATTTAATGTTAGAGTCAGGGTTTAATTCAGGAACAGCCATTACCAGGTCAAGCGGACAAATTCACGAAAACACAAAAACGTACCTCAACTTAAAACAAGTCAAGAAACATTATACACCCTATACAACCATTCCATTTCTTCCATAGATTTTCAATTAGAAATTCCGAAACTAAATTTATACTTAAACAAGGTAAACATCATCATTGAGGATACCAACAAGTTAATAAGCATTATACAACACCCCTTAATCATTTCAAAACAATACATCACACCTCTAAATTTATATTCATACCAATTTCTCATCTCCATTTTAAAGGACATCAAACCCAAGACAAATTCACATCTAATATTCACCCCAATCCGTAAATCTTCTATCAATTCATCCCCTACATTTGAACCATCACTCACTTAAACCATCCATACGACATACCAAGTCCACTCTTATTCTATTCATTACTGACTCTTATTTTGACACTTTAAAAATAATATCTTTCCCGATGTACAGTAACTACTCTACAAATCGGATCATCATCCAGGATCTTTACCATTATTTCTTTCTTAACTTGAAAGAATTAACTTACGCCTATAGCAAAACTACTTCATCGGATAAATGTAGGAAAATTTCCTCCTTAAACCTCTTCATACCCACCAACCTCATGCACACACCATCCAAATCAAATTGCATTATATCTATATTATTAAACAAGGAACCTTACAACAAATGCACATACACTCCTTTCCTAAGTCAATCCCCTTATGCAGTATCTCTCAACAGCTTCACATACATCAATGTCTCAAAAGATCTCGGCCTCTGTAAGCTGTCCCCACTCCCAGCCCCAAATCCCACACAACTATCTCTTCTCTATTCCACACGGTTGCAAATTTATTTCGAAAGATTACAGTTGCTTACACCCTTCTCACATACAAATCAATTCAAATTGGTCATCCGCCAATTTCAAAGTTTCCAAACTCTCCAACTTTACTCCGAAACTCAAATCTATATTTTAAAAATCAGGGACAACCAATAAACTTGCACTGGGACAAGCAATTAGATACACTAGACCAAACCCTCCATAAGCAAAATCCCTGGCACCCGGACCATATTACCATATCGGTAGTATCTTTATTCTTTACTATCGCTATTCTCTGCATTTTCGTTTACATATTATAGTATTATAGACAAGACTTCCCACTGCAATACAAACCTTAAATACGAATTCACCCTTATCACATTCTCCTACTTGTCAAAAACCACCTCAACCTGAACCAATAAATATTTCTCTTTAACCAACACGGGAACTCAAGAGAATTCCTGCAGGCACATACACAAATCCCAACTGTTAATTCTTCATACCCCAGCGTTTACGACTATTCTCATCGGTTTCTCTTTTTCTTCTTTCCTAAAAATTCAGATGAAGATATTTTAATATGTTTATAAAATTTCACGTGTATCACCACCTCTCTTCCCAAACACATCTCATACATTCCAGCTATTGGCCATACCACACTCGTATGGCGAAGAAAGATATAACGGTCCCATTGGTTTAAAGAATCTTTCCACTTCTTTGGGCTTTCCTTCCGCTCGCTGTACAGAGTTTCCTCGAAACACATTTTAGAGTTCGGGGTTACTGTATTCCCGAAGGTAAATTATCTTTTATTTTATTTCGTGTATAGATCTCACAGTTATTTGCTACTATAATTAATTTTAAGTTTTCTGTGTTAAGTTTTGGTAGACATTTCACGAGTATTATTGTTATTTTTTATCAATATTTCTTAAATTTATACTACCGTTCTCAGCTTTTTTTCCATAATAAATGTGGAAAACTAACTACTTTAACTATTATTATTATCATTCCTATTACAGCAATAATGTTTGGACAAATTTAATTTATTTACTGCTATCATTTTTTTTCCTTTGCTCGCTTTAAAGCAAAAACGCATGATGCTACATGTGCACGTGGGTGTGAACGAGATAAAGAAGTTTTATTTTTTCTTATTACTATTATTATTATTATTATTATTATTATTATTATTATTATTATTATTATTATTATTATTCATTATTAATTTTATGTAATTATTATATTATTATTATTATTATTATTATTATTATTTTTTTATTATTATTATTATTATTATTATTATTATTATTATTATTATTATTATTATTATTATTATTATTATTATTATTATTATTATTATTATTATTATTATTATTATTATAATTATTATTGGTTATATTAAAAAAAAATTTTATTTAAGGGTCATTGTTATTATCTTTTTCATTATTATTACTACTTTTTTATTTAGTTTCATAATCATTTTTTATTATTATTTTTTTTTTGCTACAACTATTATTATTTTTATTAGGCTATTAAATTCTTATTTTCACTAAGAGAAATTTAGTACATACTATAATTACTAGCTATAGTTTCATAACGAGGAAATAGAATTAAGATATATAAATATTTTCGAAATCTGCAACTTTAATATCAACTTTATGTTAAATAGTTTTGTCAATTATTATTGCGAAATCATTATTATTATTTCTATTATTGTTACTATCGTAATGTTTATTTGCTGCTATTTTTTTATTATTTCGTGTTGTTTATATTTAGGATCGCTTTTCAATTTTAGTAATTTTAAAATTTCTTATAATTTTTTTTTATTTGTACCTGTGGCCACTTTAGTATCATTTTTATTAATAGTTTTATCATTTGCTAGTTGTCTTAGTTTTATTTTTTCATTGTACTATTACTACAATTATGGGTTTTTGGATAGGGCTCCATCTCTCTCTCTCTCTCTCTCTCTCTCTCTCTCTCTCTCTCTCTCTCTCTCTTCTCTCTCTCTCTCTCCTCTTTCTCTATCTCTCTCCGTCTCTCTCTCTCTCTATTCTC
>JABUQX010058495.1:0-31907 GCA_015478945.1 Trachelipus rathkii
AAGAGCATATCAATCAGTTAGTATTTTTAGGAGCGTTAGAGGATAAATTTTTGGGTTTATAATATATATATATAATATATATATATATATATATATATATATATATATATATATATATATATATATAATATATATATATATATATATATATATATATATAATTATATATATATATATATATATTAAATATATATATATCAGTGGCGTATCCAGGGGGGGGCCAGGGGCCACAGCCCCTCCCCGAAATTATTTATGACACAAAGCATTTTTAAGTATCATATCCGTTATAACATAAAAATCCAGAGGTTAAATTATATATATAATATATATATATATTATATATATATATATATATATATATATATATATTATATATATATATATATATATATATATTATATATATATATATATATATATATATATATATATATATATATATATATATATTTATATTATTTATATATTATATATATATATATATATATATATATATTATATATAATATATATATACGCGTATATATATTATATATATATATATTATATATATATATTAATATATATATATATTATATATAATTCAATATATATATATAATATATCATATATATTATATATATATTATTATATATATATATATATATATATATATATATATATATATATATATATATATATAAACGATATTTTTTTAATCCGATATATCGATATTTTTTGTCCGATAGTATCGAGAGCAATTTGATATTTTTTTAAAATATCGATATATCGATATATCGATATTTTTTAAAATATCGGCATCCCTAACTCAGACTACTGTCACTACTGTCAACTCTTTCAAGCATAAACTCCAACAGAATTAAACGAACATGGGCTTTTGGAATTGGTTCTAAAGCCATTCACAGTTTGTTTGTCGTACAGCTTAATATTTTTATCTGTGCTTGTAGTTGAAAGTTCAAAATGTAACCAGTAATCAATTAAAAAGATTTTTAATCAAATGATTTTAGAATTATTT
Source organism: Trachelipus rathkii (assembly GCA_015478945.1). NCBI lineage: Eukaryota > Metazoa > Arthropoda > Malacostraca > Isopoda > Trachelipodidae > Trachelipus > Trachelipus rathkii. Next base: position 1,014 of record JABUQX010058495.1, read on the forward strand.
ATTTTCACTAGCAGATTTATATTTACTGTCATTGCATGGGATATTGCAGGACAGAGTTCATTTTGAATGACATAGGTAGCTAGCATCTATTTTTTCTTTTAATTTTACTTTGTTAATTGCGTCGCTAGCCTTGCTTTTCCCTAATGAATGTAAAGCCGTTTTCGTTTTTGCATTTGTGCTTACGAAACGTAAGAAATGAGTTTGCTTTCGTTTTTGTCAAACGTATCACAAAATCGTGAAAAATGTTTACCAAACGTAAGGAATTTCTTTAACTCTGTAAGGTTACTATTTCTCGTACTTGCCGAATTTAAGCACGTTCTTACGAAAAATGAAAACAAACAAGATGGCGGCGTGGTAGGTCCGTTTGAATTTATGAATGTTTCATTCAATAAAATCGCCTTTGAATCTAATTTCTTCCAAATCGATAAACTCCATCACAATAGTTGATCAATTATTTGTAATGTAAACCATCTGTTATTTTTTTCTGTTTATTCCAAAACCACGATGCTCCATCACAACAACTGATTTCATCTGTTTGTAAACAAAAGGAGCAATCGGGATCGTTTATGCCTGAAATTCGTGCTAAAACTGGATAAGCATTTTCTTATCGAGCGTAAGCACAAATGATAAAAACTATAACGGTCTAATGTAAAAGAAAAAGTATATTCCTGGATCCTGGTAGTAGATTTGTTTATACTACAATATTGCCTGAGGTTCCATTTGCATATATTGACATTAATGGGGAAATTTATTTTGAATGCTATAGTTAACATGGCTTATTATTATTATTTATTTACTCGTGTTGATTTGATTGGGTCTACCGTCTTTGCGTTACCTCAGGTAGTAAATGCTTAAACAAAGAAATTACTTAAAGAAAGACTTAGATATGCTAGAGTGCAACGTAGAGCAACAAGGATGATTTCTGGTGTTTGAGGGTAAGAGCTATGAGAAGAGGCTGAAGGAGTTAGGAATGTTTTCTGTAGAAAGGCGATTTCTCAGAGGGGACATGATGGAAGTCTACAAAATATTTACATCTATTGATAATATGGAGACCAATAAATTCTTCATAGTAGAGCACGGACGGGAGACCAGTGGGCATAGTAAGAAAATTAAGAAGAAAGCATGCCATCTTGATAAAAGAAAGCATTTATTCAGTAATAAGATTGCTAAATATTGGAATGGTTTGCCACAGAATGTTGTTGAGTGCGACTCGATTGCAACATTCAAGAAAGGATTGGATAGGTATATGGATGGTTTAGGTATCATATAGTATATTTTTACTAAGCCAAATTGGCGGGTTTTCAGTTACAGTAGTTATTAAGGTTAAACTGCATGTTTCTATAGTTATTAAAACTTGTAATGTGGTTAGCATGTACTTTAGCTATAGTTTTTTTCTTTTAGTTGCAGACTTTGTGTACACTATGTAAATTATTGACAAGCTCTAGGGTGCTTTGTGGATTTGCATGAGCATGTTGTTTGGTGATTGGTTCTATTGGCTTGACTGGAACAGTCTCGATAGGCCCATGTGGCTTCTTACTGTATCTTTTATTTTTAATGTTCTATAATGAGTGTGGTTGTATAGAGTAATTTGTGCAGCATTGTTTTTAAATTTAAATCCCATATTAGTCTGTGGGATTAGGGTGGGACGGTCTTTCCAGGCCCATTTGGCTTCCTAACTGTCTTTAGCTGTTGCTTCTAAGTTTTCACAAAATATTAAAGTTTCGATAGGGGTTACTAGAGTTAAATCGGAATCGAAGTTGGAGTAAGACTTCAAAGATAGAAGTGATGTTTTCGTTGATATATATTGAAGCCACCAGCTGCATAGCTTATGAAACTGCTTCTGTAACACTTTTCTGGCAACTCGGTGGTTGGAAATCACAGGTTTGCAACGTGTATTTTTTTACCGCTCGCTGTTAGCTTTTCGGAGGGAATTGATAGCCGCCATTTGCATTTTTAACGAGAAGACGCTTTACGGAGAATTCAACGTTGCAATCAACTTCCGCAGTGATTGAGTACTTTATTCATTTTTTTGTGTGTTCAAAAGTTTGTGGGGTTCGAACCTTGGTCCAAACCTTCGGGCCATTTCAGACCCTTGGTCCACACCTTGGCCCAATCAAAATTCCAAACACTAGTACAACTACTAATTTTAAATGCAACTCTTGGATCAATATTCCAAGTCCCATCCCAACTTTTGGCCCACAGTCTATATACAATCCATATCTATCTATTGATAAGGGAAAATAAAATAAATCAGTATTTTGTATGAAGAATTATTATTGCTACTCAACATCCTTCTTTACTGGAGACAGGGACAAATCATCATCTACAGTGGGAACCATAATTACCACAGAGTGACCCTGACATTTACCACAATATAGAGAACAGCGTCAGAGTTAAGGTAGACTCGTACGGCCTCTATATGCAGATGTGTAGAGGATTAATTACATTGCAGGAGGATTGCTGCTTCCCTCTATTATTAGCTCCACAGTGGAAGGAATTTTAATAAAGGAATTTTAATATTTCGAAGGCTGCTAAAATATACGGCAGAGTAGTTACATTTCTTGGAAGTAGGGTTGGCCGATGCTCCAGGTGCGCTCATTTTGGTGCGATGCGGTGCTATACGGCACACCATTCCAGCATCCCGGTGCGGTGCGATAAAAATGACTTTTGGTCCGTGACGGTGCTGTGCGCAAAATTCCGGTGCTCAACCAGCCCTACTTAGAAGTATATAGCCTTATATTCTTTAGATCGTTGCGTTTTAAAAAGCCTGACTAATTCTTCGAAATTAGGATAAAGTTACGCGGCAGTTCCATTGTATAAACTGTTATGATGGGAAGGAGAGCGGAAAGCAAGAATTTAAGCAATGGATCTGTCTGTGACAATAGTTGCAATTGATGGGTATGATCAATCATTCTTTCAATCTTTTCTTGACATGAACGAGGGTCTCGTTGTTTTTCGTCAAAGAGAATTTCATATCCTGGAGAAGAGGAAGGTCTCAGAAAAAGATATCGCAATGATGTAGAAAAGTCTGACAAGATTGAGGCGTTTCCAACATCTGTGGATGCGTCATTTCGAATATATTGGCAAGGATCTCTCCCACGTTATCCACCACCGGTCCCACTGTCTGAGGAGAGGTGATGGACTTGGTGGAAAGGGAAGAAAATGGTTCTTCAACGCTGGGGCCACCAGTTTTACCCTAAATAATTCCAAGAGATGGTACAGAGTGAACCACAGAAATGTTGGCAATATAAATGGCTCACAGTAGATAGTGAAGATTTCCATTTACACGTTATATGAGAAGTTTCTGGATAAAGCTGACTGGCGATTTAAATTCTTAGATGGGGTTTAGGACTGTTGATGCGGGAAACTACAGGGGATTCAATTTCTGGAAATGGAGTGTCATCTCCTTGTTTACTCATTTTGGTTTGTGGGGATGATTTCAGGTACCAAATGTCGGTATTTTACCCTGACGGAGCTCTCCTTTGCTTTCCCGTGCCCTTGGATAAGATGAGAGTTGGTCCATTCGAAGGATGATGATTTGACCGAAATGTTCATAATGGAATTGGTGAGAGATTGAATTGCTGAAGTATAGATGGATGAGGATGTGACACAGAGATGAGGGTCCAGTACGTAAAACCTTGAATATGGGGTGATGGGTTCCTCAGGAATTTGTTGGATTGTGGCATGTCGAGTTCGTGTAGACATGGCGGTGGAAGGCTCATTAGTGTGTTGAGAAGGCGATTTTTTTTCAGGAAATTAGAAGCTCTATATTTAAAGAAATATGTCAGTCCAGACGTCGGGAAGTCATCTTCGCAGGGTGGATGATGATTGATGCGACTTTTCTGCAAGTGCTTCCGGTGAAACAGGCGCCGATTTCTCGAGGGAGGGAAATTTATGGAAGAGATCTGGAAGAATATTCGGTGACGTATCTATCGACGGAAAGGTTAATAAGAGGTAGTGCTACGGAAGGTTGTAGAGTTCTTGCTTCTTTGAGAGGTCCGTGAATGTCTGAGGAGTTGACCCCGAAGGCTACAGTTGCCTGCTCTGTGGATCTTCGTTGAGAAAAAAAAAATCTGACCATGTCCGAAGAGTTGGAAGAGAAGTTGACTCTCAGGACAGAAGAGGCATTACTGTGGGGAAGATCTGCGAGTCCATGTCGATCGACGAAAGGCAGGGTAGATAGGCGAATTTTGGCACGTGGTGTGTGAAGATAAACCACCAGTTGTTGGAGTACAAATGAATAACTTCTTTTATTGGGACTGTAGCTTTCGTAGGTCATTTAAGCATTGCACATAGTCTCTCGTACTTTCTGTCAGAAGACAGTGAATGATTGATACCATTGCAATTTTGCAGCATAATGTAATTGCTAGTTAAACGATGATCAACCGCAACGGTGGAAAGATAGGGTGGAGAGGTGTAGCTTTACTGATTACCTAAATTTTTTACAACGAAACGGCCTCCTAAGGCTATGCATTACGTACGTATTATATAGTTGTGAAGTCATCTTTATTTGATAGGAGTAAAACGAGTACTAGCTTAAGTACGAATATAATAATCCATATGTTCGGTTTAAATTTAGAGGGAAATGCTGTATCATTATTACTGCAATGTTTTCCGCGTGCAGGTGTGCCGACATAGCTTATAGTTAGCCTTTTTGGATTTGTTGGCAAAATTGGATATTTTGAGGGAATTCTGATTTTTTTATTTATCAGGGGTGGAGGTGATAAGAATATCTCCTAAGTTCAATAACTTTTCCAACTTTAAAGCATGAATCCTCAAGGCAGATTGCACAAGGAGGGAGCAATTCCTTATAGGCGTTACCTGTAGGTAATTTGTGCCTAAAAGATTACCAATAAGGCATTCCTTACGGAAGAAAAATTGGCAATCAGATGAGATTAGAAGAATTAAGATGATTCCAAATCTTCCTATTAATTAAGAGTACATTCGAGAACTTTACAGAGAACAGGGGATTCGAGAACTTCACAGAGAGCAGGGGTTAAATCAATAGGACGATAGTTAGAGAGTTGAGAGGGGTCCCCCTATTTTCAACACAAGCTGGATGAACGCCTTTCAAGCAGGAAAGAAAGGTAGAAGTTCAACATAAACTTGGCAGCTCGAGTTTTGCGAACCACAGGAATGCCATCAGGACAGCATACCTTTTTAGCATGAAGCCCAAAATGAGCAGAAATGGCATATCTAGAAGAAATAATAATAATGTTAGGTATAAATAAGTTTAATAAGGTGGAGGAATAACTGGAATCGTCTAGGGCTGAATTAGGGGCAAAGGTTTGATTGAGGAGTTTTGCTTTAGCAGAAGGTAAGACTCCAGTACTGCCAACTGAAGAAACGAGAGGGAAAGAGTAAAATGCGTAATTTTTTTTTTTTTTTTGCAAAATGCTAGAAAGAGCGTAAAGTAGAGGAACCAGATAGATTGCATACTCTCTACGGAGAAAGTTTTAGCATGTCCAATAAATTTTGGAGCAGCACGAGGTTCTGGAGTTTGAAAACAGCGATAATTTCTGAAGGCAATGTTACTTAGGCGAACATCATTAAAACAAACCGAGTTAATCGAGGTTTAATAGTTTAAGTTAAGGGGAAAATTAATGGAGCATGTACTCCATAACAGAGAGAATCACATCGATTATGCAATGTGCACACTCCGAGGGACCACTCCCACTGAAACTTTAATCAGTACGGCTCCAAAGTCCGACATAACCAAGCACCATAAAAGCCTCCTCACAAGGAGGAGCAAATTCTAGCCGAAAATTTGAGTAAACAAGTACAGAGTCTTAAGGTGACGTATGAATCAAGGAAAGAGCTTAGCAACAGTGTAAGGAGAAGATTGGAAATTTAAAAAAGGAATTAGCATATTGTTCAAAAATCAAGGGTTACGATTAGGGTTGCACCACTACTCAAGAGGGTTATGAATAGGAGAAAGGGGGTGTGGGTTGGGGGGGGGGGAAGTTAGCGGAACTCACAACTAAGCGAAAGCTATTAGCGGTGTGACATTTTTCCTTAATTTGCCTCATACTTTGATTTCTGAGGAAGGAAAAGGGTGTTCTATTTTGAAGTTAAGGTAGTTTAAAAATTTAGGATGGTCTTATCGTGATATGAAAGAGAACAAAATAATTAATTGTAGATTGGCAAGAGAAGGCTAAGCCGTCAACGTAGAAAATACCAAAGACTCGCAAATTAAAAACAGAGAATAGATCAACACATTGTTGCGAAATACGTACATCATCACGGTGGCTTGCGAGGTTTTGAAGTAGTGATATTTTTTGAGTTCTCCAGAACCTACTGAAAATTTCCCCCCTGTAATTTAACTTTGGACAAAAGGTGATCAATAAAAAACTAATAGGTGAATCATAAAAGGCTAACATGGGAGCATTTCATCCGAAAAAGCAAGGTTTGGTCTTCCTTGTAGATAACCCTAAAGCCCCTCGAAATCTCACCACAATATTGCATTATTGATGTACCATACAAGGAATTTTACCCCAGAGAAGTACTGAGGTTACCCACGTATAGTGAACACCAGACTGAATTAAAGCAAATTGCGAAAAGCAAAAAGCTTAGCACACTACCATACGACGAGCCCCTTTCGTCCATGACAAATTGGCTAAACTTTTTCGTCTGCTTAGCGCAGCTTGTAATTTCTCTTCCTGCTCGTGAATTCATTGACCTTATTCAAGAAAAAGAAGAATTCTTAAGACCAAGAAATAATTGTCATAAAACTCTTCCTCTATTGTTACTAAAATTTAAGAACTGTGAGATATGGTAGTTCTTTTTAATTTACTTGGTTTATGCATATAACCCGAACCGGTCGAAAAAAAAAGTACAGGTTTTCAGCGTCGGAGAAACGGGATCTTTTACTATACTCCTTAGTTAATATTGCGTCCAATGTTAACGACTCATCTTGAGAAATGAACAATTAATTAAGAAAGAAAAACTATCAAGAATTAAAATTTATTAAAATAATAATAAATAACGTATTCACTGTGCTACCAAGTACTTTAGACTTCCGATATCAAGTTGTTTACTGACACTAGACAAAATGACATAAATTCGAAAAGAGAAAGGTCAAAATATAATGAAAAATTCTTCAAGAAAAAAAATAAACATAAAAAAAAAAACTTGCATTTTCCGTCCTCATTGCTTAAGATACATAAAAACTGAAAATCTATTTTTCGTCTCTCGGTACAAACAAATTTATATTATGAGATAAACAATATCTCCAACTCTTTCTCATTAAATACATCTATAAAATATTCTTGATTAAATACAATTTATGTCCAGACACAATTACGTCATTAATTTAATCACACGATTTTATATTAAACATCAGAATACAAAAATTCATGAATACTAATTACCATAAGAACAAAAAATATGGTTTATAACATATTCATAAATTAATAATTCTTTGTACATTTATATAATCTGATACCTTCAGGTAATTTATTTCAGCCATTTTTATGACTCAATCAAGAAAATCTCCTTTGATATATTTTTTTTAACTCTTTAAGAGTTATCCGTATTATAAAAAAAACACACAGTGTATGCGCGCGCAATGTTTTTTATTATTATTATTATATCTTTCTTATTTTATAATAATTATATTTTCAACTACTAAATATCTTCATTTATATCAAATGCTGAAATAATGATGTTTGATTCCTGATTTTTATGTCTATTTTCGAAGGCTTGAAGCCGTTTTTGAGTTATAAGATTTTGTATTTCATAAAATAAGGAGATTACCTGATCCTCAGGGAGCATTTTCATTTGCGCGGCAATACTCCTAGCAAATTCGTCTATTTCATTCGATTGCTCGTTAACGTATTCGTAATCGGCAGTTTCATTCTGATTTTCACTACCGTTATCTTCCTTAGATTCCTCAAAAGAATATTCTTCTTCACGTTTCATACTTCCGAAGGTGGTGTAGTCTAATTGTTCAGGTTCAGACTGAAAATATTCTGGTTCTTCGTTGTTATCCTCCATATAATCTACAGGGTCTTCCTTCATATTTTTTAATACATCGCTCATTCCTTTCATCTGAAAATATGTAAAGAAAATGAAGTATTATGATCAGGGGATTAGAAGAATAACAAAACAATTTTATTTCTTAAATATCAAAAGCGAGGTTACATGGTAAAGATGGCAAAACAGAATCATTATGAAGAAAATTTTTAAGGAAACGAGTTGAAAAGTTGTTATGAAAATCGTGTGAATTAATTTTTATATTAAATAAAACTATTTTAAGGATATGGAAAAACTTACAAGGCAAGAGCAACGATCCTATTAATTAACGACAACTGTCTCTATTTATTCATGTTCTGTGATCAAATCTATTAAACTATTCAATAAATAACTTGCGGTGCGGTGCGGTGCGTGGTACGATGTATTTTTATAATTACAGGAAAGGGAGTGACATCGTCGTAGAAGAAGGATTTCGTTTTATATGTGACTAGTGTTTAGTGATGACTAAGTTTAATTTGAATATTAGTGTTTTATTTTTTTATATCTTTTTTCAGAAGAGAACTTTTAAATGTAATATATTAATTTAACGTTTAAGCTTAATAGGAGGTCGTGACCTTTGATATACGTATCTTGACCAAATAGTACTTAGTAATTTTATCGTGTAGCTTAGAGCAAAGAAGGTTCCACCTTTGTTATATTCTCGAGCATAAAATGAAATAAAATAAAATATTTAATAAATAAATCTTTATAAAAATAAAATAAAATATTTAATAAATACAAGTGATATTATTTTTAATCTTCGATCTTTCAAGAAACTCCAATCTCTTTAATCACTTCAACAATTTTCTTTAAACAAGTTATTGGTGCTTCGTATCAGGAAATTTTATCAAAATGTTAGCAGAGAAAGTAGTTACAAGGCAAAAAGTGAAGAAGATGCCTGACTCAGACAAAGCAAAGAAATAATTGAAGTTGGTAGAAGAGATATTTGAATAGGATGCCCAAGGTTTTATGGAGAAGAAAGGGAAAATTTCGAGGAGTATAAGGAAAAAGTAAAAACTTGGCTACTCAAAGAAAAAGAATATGTGAGATACCCAGGATTAGAGATTAAATTAAGACTAGGAGGAAAAACTTTTGAATCAATTAAGGAAATAAAAAATGAAGATATTATGAAGGGAAGGGAAGGGAGGAGTTGATAATAGAAAATTTGGGATTAACGTATTGGGATTAACCAATTGGGATTAACGTACGGTAAAGACAAGGTCACTGACCAATTCAATAATATTGAAGAACTTTTCAATATTGCAAAGAAGCTGAAAAGTTATGTGAACATTTATTAAAAGGTTTGGAAGAATGTTCAAAGAATGCGAAACAGATGGAGGAGGGACTATGACAGACGATATAAGAGGATACCTTCTTCTACAGAGGACGGGCATAGGCGATGAAAAGAAACAATTGGTTTTAGCCAGTTGTGGAAAAGAGTCAATTTCTTTCGAAGTAATAAAAACGATGTTAAGAATATTTCCTAAGGAAGTAACAACATTGAAGAAAGGAAATAGAAGGGGAATGGTGGAGTAGACCACCTAAGGAGGAAAGAATACAAAGAAAAAAACCCTATGAGGTTTGGTAAAGTAACGAGGCGTGTCATATGCGGATATCGGAATATCATTACTACACAAGCATGCCCAAAGAAATGGAACAATAAGTGAAGAATACTTTACAGATATTAGGAGAAGTTAAATCAAAGAAGAAATAATAAATAATGAATGAAGAGGAAAAGGTTGATTTCTAAGAAAATAAAAGTAAGGAGAATATGATTTATTATGCAGTTCTACTTCCATATGTCCTGAAATCCAAATGATATACAGAAGACGTTATTTGGGGAGAGATGACTAGGCCGGATAATGATGGAGTTAAGTAGTGAAGAGATAAAGAAGATGAATAACAGAAAAAAGAAGGAAGTTGTTGTTTGATTAAAGGATTGTTATACATTAAATATAGATATACCATTCCAAAAAGGAAATTATAATTTTAATTAAAACTGAAGTAATTTAGAGGAAAATGCCACATGGTTGATAAGTAGAGAAACCATTGAAAGGATGATAGAAATGAAATGTTGATTTGGGAAATAAAAGTATTTTAGTGTTTCAAGATCTAGAAATAAAATAAGACAAGGGAACAACAAAAAAAATATAATATAGCTTATAAAAGGATCAAAAAAGGAAAATGTTTGTTCCCAGGAAATGAGAAAAACTGATAAATAACCCATAGGGAAGAGTAGAAAACTCGAAATGCATTTTTCATTGGACATGTGTAATTAATAATAGGATATTTACTAACTTATGAAGGATACATACAAAGATGAAAATGTATCGAGTGAAGGGATGAAGAGGTGAAGAAACGAATTAAAGAGATTTGCGAAGGTTGTGAATCTGATTAGTCACATTAAAGCAACACAAACCCGTTGTGGGTTTTCGATGGCAAAAAGTCTTTAATGAAATGGTAATCATGGAATTTGTGAAAGAAGGAAGAGACAAATCTGTCTGATTCAATCGTGGATATGGCTACTCACTAAAGTCAGTGTGCTTGGGTAAAAAATAAATATGGTGAAGAGATCGCCGAAAAAATATTGGAAAGATGGATAAGTATTTTTGGAGCACCGGTGAAGTAGGGAAGTTTTGATTAGTCTTAACAACGACTGGTTTTCAAACGGGAGGTAAAAAGTTTGGCGAGGAGGTTTACATAAGGCCTGTTGAGTACTCCAGCTGAGAGCCCTAAATATCATGAGTTTCTGGAAAAAAAATGTGACCTTTTAAACGATTCAATTACAAACTAAAAAGGAAGGAGTTGCAGAAGAATATTGTTTAAATTGGTCGTTAGCTGCCAAAAACTAGTTCTAATGATGACAAGAGGATTTGCTACAAAATCCAATTATATTTGGAATGGAAGATAGCATATAAATCAATGACAGAGAATGAAAAGTTACAAGCCAAGATTTGAAAATTGTACAATGCTTGTTTTGGCAAAAACGTGGATTGATTTTAAAGAATGGCAAAACATTTACACGTACCCTGATGAGGAGGAGTTATTTTTTTAACTAATTCCTGAAGACGAAAGGTATTGAAAAGCTAAATTAAAGAGTGGCAAGCTAATAATTAGATGTACGAAGGCCGTAAATAAAGGAAGGTCAAAACAAAGTATTAACCAGCCAAGTGGTAAGTGACAGAAAAAATGTAAAGGATAGGTTATGATATTGGGTTAGTGTGAGCAGGTTTCGAAGAAAAGATGGAGATAATTTATCAGACGCATCCCACATTGTGGTGTTGATGGTTGGCTTCTGAAGGGAATATCAAAAGTATGTTTGAAAGTTTGCACCTCTCAATGTAAAAGTCAGCATTATCTACAAGGAGATAATTGAAAGAACAGTTTATATATCACCTCCGAAAGAAGCAGGAAGAGATAAAATATGGAAGTTAAAAAAGGCAGTTTAATGGATTGAAAATTGCAGCTAAGTTGGTAAACAAAATGGTAAAAACGATGAAAAGTAGGAGGAGGGAAATGCCTCATTAGATCCAATATTTAGTTGGAAGAGAATAATGAACTTAATCGGCAATTGTGTAACAGCACGTTAGAGGATTTGTTAGCTAAGGGCGGATTGCATATTCCGGAAGAAAAATGGTTTACCAACGGTAATTACAAACCTTTATTAAAATAGGCAATACCGGAGACAGCTTCAGATATACGTCTAGTAAACAACAAGAAAAAGACATATTTATTACTGAATCTGAAATGTTATATAAGCATTTGTAAACAGATGCTGAGATTTACGAATCTGGAAAAGAGAGAAAGAATAAATAAAGAAAAATGACAAGATACAGATCATAGTAGGACAACTAAACTGGGTGAGTCAACATAGTAGACGATATTGCTTATATGTGAAGTAAACTTTGACCTAAGCAAGCTATATAAGATACTTAATGGAAGGAGATGGAAAAAGTTAAAGTAATTAGAAATAAGAAGATAAGAGATAATAGATAAAATGGAATGTTAAAGAGGAGGAATTAGGGTTTGAACGTGTATCAAGAGGCTTCATGTGGGAAAAATGTCGACAAAGAGAAGTCACAAATAACATTATATATTCATATTTTGGTAATCTTAAGAAAAAGTGTCCAATATTTTGGAAATTGGGGGTGCAAAGGTGGCGAGATTCAACAATCGAAGCAGAACGTATCATAATCCAACACAAACGCCCTAATTACGCTTCATTTGAAAAAAAACATATGGAAAAAAAATTACAGGGGAAAATGTTCCTATAGAAATAAGAAAACTGATAGCTAAACACTGAGTAAAAAAATATATTCCACTTTGAAAGTGACGAGTAAAAGATTGAAGGCATAGACATTGCTATATTTAAGAAATAAATACATATGAAGGACACAGTGCAATGAATCAACATGATAAGCACAAAAAAATAAAGATACGAAAAGTGCTAACGAAGAAGAGTGAGACCGTACAAAGAGATTATATTTTGAAGGACAGGAGGACAGGGAGAGGAAGAAGAGGAGAGAAAAGAAAAATGGTTTAGTTGATTATATCTAAACTAATCAATGTATTTTTATAATTATAGGAAAGGGAATGGAGTCGTCTTTGAAGAAGGATTTAGTTTTATGGAATGACGTCGTCTTTGAAGAAGGATTTCGTTTTATTTATGACTAGTGTTTAGTGACGACTAAGTTTAATTTTAATATTAGTGTTTTATTTTTTATATTCTCTTTCAGAAGAGAATTTTAAATGTAATATATTCATTTAACGTTTTAAGCTTAAAAGGCGGTCGTGACCTTTAAGTTTATTTCTTGATTAAATACCATAGTAGTAATTTTATCGTGTAGCTTAGAGCAAAGATAGATCCAACTTCGTTATATTCTCAAGTATAAAATGAAACGAGAGATATAATTAATAAAATATATATTAAATACAAGTGATATTATTTTGTGAATGCCGTTCGATCTTTCAAGAACTCCAATCTCTTTAATCACTTCAGCAATTTTATTTAGGCGAGTTATTGTTGCTTCGTGTCAAGGAATTTCATCATTCTTTCTGACTATTTGAAGTGAAATAAAAACAAAAGGATGAAGATAAGTATGGCAGATGATCAGAATAAAAAGAAATGAACATTATCTGTTCTTTTATAAAAGATAAGTGTAATATAATTTAAATGGATAATGATGTTTTTTATATAATAATTTTCAGTTATGTAAATACAGAAAATATGTTTTAGATTGTCTAAAAAGTTTTAAAAGTAACCTTGTGGGAATTTGTAAAATAGTGACTGTTGCCCCATATAAAAGAGAAACTTACATGAAAAAAAAAACATTAGCGATTGATAATCAAACTAAAATCTTCAAGCATAAACAAGCTTTTCAAAAGAAAGAAGCTGAGCTAAAATAACTAGAGCTTCAAGTCAAACAATACGAGAGATTTTTTAATATTTCTATTATCCGGCACTTTAACCTTCTTCCATCTATTTCACAATTTTGTCATAAAATATCTTGTCACACAGCACCATTAAAATTTCAACCACAAATCCGAATTATATGTAACAAATCAGAGTAAGTCTATTTTAAGTTTCTAAAAGAAAGATTAAATTCACTGTCCATACTTCCTTATTAGGACAAAAATATTTTTTATTAAAACTTTAAAATGGTGTGATAAAATTGTTGAGGTCTATTGGCAAGATGTTATGCATATGAAATACTCTTAACAATATTCAAGAATTCAAAGTAAAGTATGAGATGTATGTATGAAAGTGAATGTAAAGTCAAATGAAGAAACTTCCTCTTAAATTTTTTAGAAAATACTGACTACACAACGTTAAAAAAAAGTCATATTTAACAAAAATTAGACTCAAGTTTTTTAAAGCGGAAAGAATGCAAGTAATTTGCAGCAGCTTAATAACCAGAAAACTGGGAAAAAAATCTTACTATCAAATTCAATGTTAAATTAATATGAATTATTCCCTCAGTATTAATCTAAGAGTATTTTCTTTTTAATTTGTTGTATTTTAAGAACTAATTAAAAAAAATATAATGAATATATCCCATTTTTTATTCCAAATATACTCTCTTTTTTACACTTCATTTTCGATACAGTTTTGTATAATACTATAACACTATTTCACTCTCTCATTTGCAACTTCTAAGTCTGTTTTTCGAATCTATATTGGCATAAAACTCGCACACTCAACACATGAGTATCAATATAAAATTCAATATGCAGCTATTTAAAATATGATATCTCTTATATCAATATATGTTCTAGTAATGAAATTATAAAATATGTAACAAAAACAAGAAAGCTACAACGAAATGAACGATATTTGTGCAGACTGTTTTGAGAAACTTAACAAGATTAGAATGCCTAACCGAGTATAAAAGTTAGTGCATTTTTCACAATTTCTTAATAAGTTTACAATCGTTTTGATCTATGGATGAGTTTGCCCCCATGCCAAAGAATATGACTAAAGGTGGTTGGGAAGAAAAGTGAAGAAGAATAGACATTTATGGAAGTAAAATAAGAAATTAAGAGAGGTTGAGGAACATAACAGGTAATGTTTGAAATATAAAAAAGCAGCAACAGCTTATAGCAAAAGATTATAAACAAAGATAAAGTTCAAGTAAATTGAGATGAAGAAGTAAGAATTTCCCAAAGAGGTGAACCAAAGACGGCAAGAAAACGGAGAATAAGAAGTGTTTGAAGACTTGAAAGAGAATATCGTCGAGGTACCCAGAAATATCAACGTCTGCATGAAACTCATTTTAACAAAAACAACTTAGATATCTTGATGATTTTGTAATATCAATAAAAGTTGATCAGGGTCTCATGATAGTAAATAACTGAATTTTGATATTTACAGGAAAGAATATCATGCTCTAGGGTGGATTTATTTTACTGCGACAAGTTCTCACTTAAGGGTATGGATGGGAATGGTAGGAGGGGCTGGCTTTCCTTCGACTTACGTCATGTTCTTCTACCTAACTATCCTATTTCCGTGCATATTACGCATCCTACCTCACATCTAGTGAGAGGCAAAGAGAAAATAAAGAAAGGAAAGCTTTCAAGAATAGCCTGCAGATTTTGACTGGGAGAAAGGAGAAGGAGCTCAATAATCCCATTATGAATCTCGCTAGACAAGAAGTAACATTCGTACAGTTGGTACCCATTATATGTACAATAACCAAATGGATTTGGCTGGCCTCTATTGACTTTGGCAGAAACAAATCACCGAAATTCACGTCTAATCATCAACAATGAAGACAACTGCACTACATATCCCAAATTGTTATTATGAAAATGTAAAAATAAGAATAAGACCGTCTTTCACCTAATCGATTATAATTATTATCATCATCCATCTATCAGCTGACCCTTGGCTTTTCATGATTTTAGGCGAGGTACACAAACATGCACCGGAAAAGTAATAGTTAAGAAGACCATGACCTTGGTTGAAGCAGAAAGCCACTCCACAGCTTGCCCTTATCCTTAAGTGCGAGACCATCATTGTCAAAATCCGCCCTGAAGCTTCACCCACCGTAGCATCTCGTCAATGTCGCCATTCATCTTATTATGCACTATTCTTCTCGCTTGTGCTAAGGTCATATTCCTTTCCTTCAGACTCTCTCTTAATGACTCAATACACTTTGTCTTTCGTCTCTCAGCCAGTCGATTGCCAACACATTCACTTCAATTCACCATCTAAACCAACCGACTATCATCCATACTCCTATATGACCAAATAACCATAATACACTCTAATTCACGCTTTTCGTCACACCACAATTCCCTAATGCGTTCATTCCACATTTTATCAATTCTTCTCACAAATAACAAGTCCCTAAGATTATCGATTTGAATCTTAGATCCATACCTCTTATTTTACACCATTGTTTCATTACTATAAATTAACACCGGTAACAAGTAACAATATACTCTCATGCAAACCACTAGCACACTCAAAACAGTCACATTGCGATCACCAAAGATTTATCAGCTACCTTCCTACCACACTCAACATAATCTGCTCCTTATTCATCCAAAGGGCAGCAGAAATATTTAAATTCAGATACTTGTTCCAATTTCCAACCATTCAGCATGATTTCACTTTGGAAACATTATTATTATTATTATTATTATTATTATTATAATTATTATTATTTTTTATTATTAATTATTATTATTATATTATTATTTTTATTATTGTTATTATTATTGTTATTTCAATATACAATATATACAAAATATGTAAAAATATGAACATTAAAAATATTTACATTTTTTATATGCTTATTTGTAGAAGCGTGTAATTCGACATTGTGTTTTCTTTTTGTTATACTTTTTTGGCATACGTTGCACCACAATGAATTTGTTGAGGTCTCTTCGACAAGCCAATCTGCAAACGGGGAAGTGTTTTATTGTACAAGCGAATACAAAAACATTTAAAAATTCTTATTAAAAAGATAACAGTAAGGATTAGAGAAAGAGCTATTAATTATTTAAAACTTGTTAATATATATTATAATATATATATATATTATATATATATATATATATATATATTATATATTATATATATATAATATAATATATATATATATATAATATATATATATATATATATATTTATATAATATATTAAATATATTATAAAGATTTATATATATAATATATATAGTGTACAATAATTAAACATGATCATATAAAAATTAATATATATATAAAGATATTATATATAGATAAATTATATACGCTATATATATATATATATATGTATATTTATATATATATATTTATATATATATATATATAGTATATATATATATAATAGATATTAAATATATTTATATATTATATATATATATATATATATATATATATATTATATATATATATATATAATCTTAGGGTGTGTTAGGTGTGAAATTGATTAAAATAGGAAGAATGCTCATTAGGTAGTTGTGTGGACAAGAGGAGTAAGTGAGAGAATAAATGAAAGTACATTGCAGATGCGTTTGGTCAGTGATAGAATGGATGATAGTTCGATTTGTTAAGAGTATTATAGGTGGTGATAGTTGATAATCGCCGCTGGGACTGAAAAAAACTAGATTGAATCAGTAAAAGAAATGCCTGGAGAGAAATGTAGGAGGTTTGGTAGAGGCGAGAAGTAATGGTGCATAATAGGAGTGAATGGTGGGATTTTGTGAGAGGGGATATGGTTGTGGCCAAACCTGGGCCAAGGGTTAAACCTACATTGACGAGAAATGCTCATAGTGAGAGTCCGTCTCAGTCTCTTGAACACTCTAGGGTGGATTTTCTGCTGCAACGAGTATGCACACTAAAAAGTAATAAAATGGGGCGTATACTGGGTTTCTTTTTCAATATTTGCGTCAATATCTGTACACTTCTCTGTTCCTGGTGCATGATCGCACTTACCCCCAGTCTTAGGAGAGAAGTGAGTGATGATGATTTATAGTATACCGTATAATTATATATTATATTATATAGTATATAATATATATATATATATTATATAATATATATATATATTATATAATATTATAATTTATAACGTAATATATATAATATATATAAATATATTATATAACATAATTCTTCTAAAAAGTTATGGATTAATTTTTGGTAGCAAACTGATGTAAGTGCAAATAATTGAATCAGTGGGTTGAAAAACAGTACTGGTCCAAAAACCTCATTCCGAAATATTTTCACAAAAATAACTTTTTTGGTGCAATATGGTAGAGTTACTGGATCACGTAAGCAAAAGAACCCAGGGGTCGAGCCTCATTCCAATCCTAGTAGCTCAATTTACCTAGAGTTCCCCCTACCTTAAATAGTGCAATTCTCGTAAAGTGTAAAGTTTTCCTAATATAAAAAAAATAGTACACTCAATTAGGGTTGGGATTAAAAAAAAAAGAAAAAAAACGTTCGTTTTTTTTTAAAAAAAAACAACGTTTTTTTTTAAAAAAAGACAAATGGCGCAAAATTGTTTTTTTTTTTTTTTTTTTAAATTACTTTTTTTCATACAATATAATTCAATGTCTTTTTAGGGGTATTTTAGCATTAAAAACAGTAATACAATATGGTTAAAAGAGGTATGCATTTTTATAGAAGTAGATTTTTTACTTAGTAAATGTTTTTGTATATTCTCAGGGCATATAATTATTACATTCACATGATCTTTATATTATATTATTATTTATTATTATTATTATTATTATTATTATTATTACTATATAGTATATATATATATATATATATAAATATATATATATATATATATATTATATTATATATATAATATATATATATTTTTGTTATATATATAGTATATATATTATAATATTATATATATATATTATATATATATATATATATATATATAAGACCTGTAATATAATTAGTATATTATATATAAAATTTTAAGTATATAATATTATATATATTATATTAGTATTATATATATATAAGTGATATAGTTAGTTATATTTATTCATTTCTGTATTTATTGTGGGCATTTGGGGTTATGACTAATATATATATATATATATATAATATATATAAGTATATATTATATATATATATATATATAATAGTATATATATATATATATTCTTCACTCCCTTTTTCTCCCATAGAACTGGTGGTAAGGTGCGTAAGAAGCATCGGAAAAGAAAAGCAGAAAGAGGATTACCCAAATTCTTCAGCTTTACCTTCCTCGCCCCCCGTCTGTACCTTACTTAATAAGGACTCGTCACAAAACAGGAGAAATTCCACTCTAATACCGCTTCACGGCGATCTTGCGACGGACCCTCACTATGGTAATCGTCAGTGTAAGTGTTCAATCCCTTGGCAAAGGTGGGCCCACAAACCATGTACGCCCCTCATCAAAAACCCCGCCATTCTCCCTCCATATTTTCATCCTTTATTTCCCGCCCTCTGCCAAACTCACATTCTTGTCCTTCAACATTCGTTTACTGACTCAATCCACTTTTCTTCGATCTCCCAGGCCGGTCGGTTCCAACACACTCGCCACTATACACCGCTAAAAACCCGACTATCAATCATCCTTTCCACACGAAGTCCAAACCATCTCAACATATTTTCATTTATTTCTCATTCGTTTTACAACTCCATTTCTTCAGCACCACCAACTCCTCTAAATTTCATTCCTCATTTATTAATTCTTCGTCATACGTAGCTTCCCTAATTGTCCCACTGAAACACTTGAAACTTTAGATCTATACCTTCTTATTCCAGACATAGTCTCACTACTATTATTCAATAACACAGGTAACAAAATACGTCATGTATAGACCCCTAGCTACTGTCTAAAGAAACGTTAGTCCCTATAACATTCAACCGCAACGATTATTGTCACCAGCCACCTTCCTGGCATCCAACATATACCTTAAATATTTAAACTCAGAACACTTGTTCCTGCTCACAATCTAACAAACTTCACACCGAGGTACACCTCTACTCACAACCATAACCTTTACTCTTATCTACGTTTACTTTCAAACCCGCTCCTTTACACACCTGTGCAAATCTTCTCTATCCAATTCTTCTCAAACTCTCCAAATTCTCGCCATCACCTATAAACCAATCATGACCGCTATATATAGGTAGGATGCCCTCCACTCAATCTCCATTCTCCATCATCTAACACCTTCTCTGTTCACATCCCAATTTCACATTTCTTTCATAACAAAAATTGCATATACAAATGAATAACAAGGAGACATAACACAACCCTTGCCTCACTTCCGCTATTAAACTAAACCAATCAACTTTGGACATCATTTATTCTAAAGTCATCGCCTCACTATCGCATACATTCTTTTGATATGATTCAGAAGCTTACTCACCTAACCTGATTATCACTAACACCCTGCCATAGAGCTTCTCTATTAACCTATCAATAACCTGTTTAAAACATAAAACTTAAATAAAATTATCTTCTTCTCCCTCATTTTCTTATCTTTTGCTTCAATGTAAAGATCTGATCACATCATCCTCTACTACTCCTAAACGCACCTTATTCTTCACAATCAGTCCTTCTAAACGCGCAATCTTTCGACCAAAATACCAACATATTTCTTCCTATAACACTCAATAAACTAGATTCCGTCCTATATTTCTACAGTTCCCTTTATCTCCCATACCCCTTACATAGGGTACTATTACTGCTCTCCTTCAATCATCGAAGCTATAATCCTCTCATAGACGATTTATTCATCAATATCAACTTCAAGATCCTAATCAATTCAGAAAAGAAAAACCGCTTTTTGCCCCCCCGCCCCCCCCCTCCGTTCTTGATCATTTCACCAGTAATTTTCACTTATTCCGTCCAAGAGTTACGTCATCTCAGAAACACAGCTATGCAGGGATTCCTCTTCTTTGTCTAATAATTCATCCCAAAATAACCTATTCCTCTTGCATCCATCAAACCCAACACCACACAGCCACTATCACTCTTGTCAGTTACTGAAAATATTATAACAGATTTTTGAAGTTTCTTTTCCACACTCCCCTCAAATCCTTTTCATCAGTTACAAAAACACGATCCCTATTCATTATTCTGAGCAGGTTCCCCTTATTCCAATTTTTAACCTTTCGCGCTTGCCTTCCATGAAGAGTCTTCCTATTTCCTGTTGATGTCCCCATCATCCTCTCCAAATTGTCATTTACCTCTTCTTTTCTTTTAACGTACTTTCTTTATGCATTTCTTTTTTTCTCCTTATTATACATGTCCATAGCTCTTTCTTTTTGATAACTTCACATTCATTGCTTTTAGTACAATCAACCACGCTTTTTTTTACCTTTAACCGTTGCATCACCTCTTCATTCCTACCACTCACGTTCGCCATTCTACTCCTACTTTAGCTAGCACCCTACATACTTCTTTTGCACTGCTAACAATTGCTTTCCAGATTGTGAGTGGTGTAATTTTCAGCTTTGTTCACAATTCACTGAGTTACTTGCGAGCGTTCTAACATACTTATCCTTATTACCTTCTTCACTTAAACTTCTCACTCTTAATTTTAACCCTCTTTCCTTCTGTATCGACCTTTGCCTCGTCCATCCAATCTCCACTAACTAATTTTACATAGAACAGAGAGTAAGATCCGATAACCCATTTTCTATACACTTCTGATTTACATCAACTATAACTATCACATCTCCTTCTCTTCACCAACACAAAATCAATCAATACTTTTCACTTCGATACTTACTCTACCTGCACCAAACTCCAGTATACTTATGGATACTCTTTGCTGTTAAAGAAAAGTATTACTTCACACACACACCTCTCTCTCACAGAAATCATCACCTTCCTACATTTCTCATTTTCTCCTGACACCTCCAAACCACTCTGGTTTAATATCACCTTGATTGTTGATCATATAGTATAGTAGTATACTAATTAGATATATAGTATCATATATATGTATATTTGATAAAACCTTTAATTAAAATTCCCCACTTGATGATAAGAATTATGATAGAATTTACTAATAGAAAACAGTTAAATAAATGATTATAAAAATTACATTTAAAATTATTAATAAAAATCTCCATCCATAACCGTATATATAATAAAGAATAATATAATAAATGACAGTCACAAACAACGAACGTCACGCAACAGATTAAAAAGATCTATTTTTTTGTTTTGTTTTTCGAGCATAATGCATTGTGCTTTTGAGAAATTGTTCTAAAGGTTTAAGTTATGTTAAAAAGTGTTAGCTTAAACTAGTGATTTCGTTAAAATTAATTATTAATTATTATTGAATCTAACTACTTATACAAACTGACTTGTAAAAGCGGTTTCCTCAGCGGGCAATGGTTTATAAGAAAGATCATTGGTGTGTTATTCTAAGGTAATCTACTTATTCATATTTAGTGGAGCTTCTTCTATGTATTATAGATAGGGTATTTATGCTTAGCATTATGTTAAATGGTCAAGGTAAAACTTTCTTTTCAAGCTAACTTTAAAATATAATCACATTATATACAACAACATGTGTTGTGGTGGCCTAACAAGCTAATTTCCAAATAAATTTCAAACAAATTGTACTGGAATTGCTTCAAGTCAATTGGAACCTGGCCTATTAATAAGGCCTATTTAATATTGAACCTTACCACTTGGATGAGGCCTATGTTAAATTTAACCTAGCCTATAGATAGGGCCTATGTTATAATTCAATGTTGCTCTTGATGTATTTTCTTTAGTTAATAATGAATATCCGCTTAATAGTAATAACGGCAAACTGTGCATATATTTAATATAGGACTGTGCATAGATTGCAGTAATAAACTGAACTTGAATAATTTTGACCTAATCATACTAGACCTAATTCAGTGTAACCTTAAGGTAACGTTTTCTAAAGAGCCTTTTAATACATATAAAAATATTAGCTTTATTTGTTGTATATTTTGTGAATTATTAAAGTGGCTTTCCAATGAAGAGTGTTAACTCCCAATTTTCTTACATTTAATAATTTAAGAAGTTTTTCATTTTTAGTAACTATTTATCAGAAAATAACTCTATAAATTGGGTAATGTTGATTCGATAGTACTAGCATTTTTTCTATAGAAGCTGTGCACAAGCGAAAATAAACCTTTGTAATAAGCGCGAGAGCTAATAATAAATCAAAATAACCTATAGCTCTCAAAAAATCTCGACAAATTAAAAAATATGGTCTTTAACTAATTATGTTTAAATTTTCTCAGATATGTAGAAAATGAATTGCTTCCTTAAAATAATTGAATGATTAAATTTGGACCTTAGTTCCAAAAATGATTTTGATAAAAGTAGATCCTCTTATATGAATAAGGAATTAGAAGGTACTGTAACGTATCATATGGACGTGTCTGCAGCATTAATAAAGTATGATGATTTTCTTGACTCTAAAAATGTGCCTAATGAGAGTAATAAGCAGAACATCTTTTTAAGATTTATTTCTTAAATTAAACTTAACTGAAAGCAAACTTCCTGTACTTAACTGTGATACTTTTTGGGATGCGTACCAGTGTTCAAATAAATTGAATTTTCTTAATTTTCTTAAATAAATTTTGTAATGACTTACTTTGACATTATTAACACATTGACTGATCTGTTAAAATGACTTATTTGTTTCGGTATTTAAAAGGCTATGCTTACAAAGTTGTTTAGCCATTTTATACAATAGAGAGCGACAATTATAACATATGCTATATAGTGTGTCTAAAAAGGAATTTTTTTGGGATAGTAGAGTATATCATAAACTGAATATTGAAGAACTATGCTGGAATTGAATCCCTCTGATGGTTTGATAATGAATTTCTTTAATAACTAAAATTCTTTGTTAAGGAAATCTAGATCTCATGTATATATGAACTAAAGGGTTGATGATTTAAGATTTTTGGATACCCGGACACGTCCTGGTGTGTGTATTGTAAGCAACATGTAGTTTTTTTAAGTAAGTTTGCCTTAGATATTTTAAATCTGAATAGTGGCATTAAGTAGGCTCACTTTCCATCTTTGGACCAATTGTTTGAGTGTTATATTGAAGTAGTAAACACATTGTGTACTGTTCTAGGACAAAACAATGGCTATTTTGAGTTGCATCCACAAGATTAAAAAATCCTTGAAAGGCTTCTCCATCTAGTTCTTGCAAACATTTAAGACTCTGCTGCTGCCGCAAAGGTTCAATGAAGTAATGAAGCATAGTGTGCTAAAGCTCAAGTGTAATGTAATTTTGTCAAAAATAAGGGTCATCCTTTTGATAAATTGCGATCAATATTGACCACAGAAGAAAAGTTTGCCCTCGTGCAATAAGTGTAGAACCTGTGCACTAGATGTCATGGTAATAGTGTCAGTTCAGGAAAGTGATTTGTTTGGGAAAAAGGTAGATTGAAATATAACTGTTTTAAATCTTAATCGGAAAGAGATGTGACCGAATACTATGTCTGAGTCCAGTCAATCTAGTTAATCTTAATGTTGGACATCAAATCAGGCAAAAACAGATAGAGAATATTTTGTTTGCTCCACAATTAATTTCCAACTAATTAGGGTAATTCCAAAAGGGGACCAGGTTCGATGGTATTGGTTGATTTCAGGAATCGCAGAGGTCATCATTTATTTCTAAAACAGTCACTAAAGATCTTTTTTGACTGATCTTGACAAGTTACATGAAATAGATTATAATGTGCAAACCTTTATAGGTAAACAACATCGTACTTTTAAACAAGTTTTGTTGGGTTTCAAATATGATGCACAGCAAGTAGTTTAGTATCGCCCTTTTCTTAATATAGACAATAACAGTTGTCTTTGCACTATGAGGTAGATGCGGTAAAAAAACCATACAAATTTAAGCAACATAACTTAGCTTTGGCAGATTCTACTTTTATAGATGATCTATGATATTAATAAATTTCATTTAATGCATTAATGGTACTGACTATCAATTCACATTATTCTGCCATCTTTTAATTGATCAATGTAAGGGAGGCAGCTTTCAAATAGTGTGATAAGTTGTGTGCCTATGGGAAATGATATAGTTTTAACAAAAATCGCAAATGGCTTTAAGGTAAATAAAAAACAAATACCTACTCAGGGTATGAAGTGAAACAGTTTAGTGATATAGATTGTCAATTTTTAATCACTAACCCGTAAAACATTTTTTCACAATCCATTTGTAAAATATATTAAGGATTCCAAGGTAAATTAATGGGTTAGAAAATTCTTTTCTCATTAGAGTCGTATATCGTATCTCTCCATCTATCGATGATACAGTACATCTATGTATATGATATAATGTAGATTAATTCTGTAAACAAGGCTATTTCTTAATTCAAGACAATCACTATTGATGGTGAGAATTGCCCTGGAATGAAAGAAAAGATTAAAGCAAGTTCCCAAATAATTTGCATGTGGTCATTAAAGTTCTTAATAGGTTTATGCAGACCTTGAAAGTAAACAACTGGTAAATGAATATGACAAAGTGTTCGAACAACATCAAAAGGATGAGAATCTATTCCCAAAGATGTATAGATAATAAATTTGGGGAAAATGTAAATTGAAAATGTAGCAGAATTTATTTATTTTGGAGCAGAATTAGCAAAGGATGATGGGTAAAGCAAGTGTTATTTAGGAATAGATATTTTTTTTAACCGGGCAAAAATTTTACAAAAATACAATAAAATTCTTCTATATGCTCCTAATTCTTATTTATCAAATATCTCAAGTGTACATAAACATAGCTTTTTATCTGTTTTACCTTTAACACATTTAATATATAGGTTGTTTTTTATGGTATAGAAATAATGAATTAATTACTTTTAGATACAATACTATTCTTTTTGGCTATACAGCCTCACCTTTCATCTTACACTATATTTTGAAACACCATATAAGTCAATTTAATGATGACAGGTGTAAAGAGATTTTGACTTCCAACTTTATTTTGGAATAATTTTAATTTTACATAGAACAATACAAATGTGATGAGATCATAAATCTCTATCATTTAACATATGATAGAATGCAATCAGGAAGGTTTATACTTAGATCCTGGAACACTAATAAATGAAAACGGGTAAAGGTTCCATTGTAAACAATCATTTGTCGGCTCACATGGTCCTGATCTACAAGAGTATTGGGTTATACAATGTGTAAATTTACAAATGATCCTATCATGTTCAGATGGGTCATTTCCGACAGAGCCAAAATTTAAATGGTACACCTACTATGGAAGACGTTGGAAAAGTATTTTGATCCTATAGGTGGTCTTGGCCATTTCGATAGGGTAAATTATTAAATAAGAAGTGTAATGGGAAGCCAAATATAATGGGATATGAGTTTGTCTTGTAAAGAGCTGATTGGTGAATGGTAAAAATTAAAGAACGGATCTTCAATCTCTTACCAGAATATAGCTTTCCTAGGCAAGGTAATAAGATAAGACATTCATAAATTGGCTGAAACATCTTTTGTGACACGTAGCCAAAATGGCTATTGGCTTTGTGCTTATAGTTCAAGTAATTTCATTCTCAACCTAACTTATATTTTGCTAAGTCTAAGTGGCTTCCTAGTCAACCCAAAAAAGCCTGACAGCCATTCCCCCATTAGAATTATTTAGCATTCTCTCTCTTGGTCGCTTAAATGCTTGCCCACAATTTTA
Source organism: Trachelipus rathkii (assembly GCA_015478945.1). Classification (NCBI taxonomy): domain Eukaryota; kingdom Metazoa; phylum Arthropoda; class Malacostraca; order Isopoda; family Trachelipodidae; genus Trachelipus; species Trachelipus rathkii. The sequence continues at coordinate 27,221 of JABUQX010058495.1, forward strand.
GAAAAAATACCTTTTTATTTAATATATCAACATAAGTGTAAAAGATCCCTCAGGTTGTCAATTAATTGGGCGCTGTCGTGTGTGGTAACAAGTTAAAAAGTAAATACGCTAATCCAACAGAGTACAAGGATCATCAATCTAACCCTTTTTTAAGTGACATAAAGATTAATATAAGATTAATATAATGTTCCGTTATGTGCATACAACAGAAAACCCACAGATTCTTAACTAGATGGATTTACTATATATAAATTTTTAGAAAATTTAAATTATTGGTTAATGGAAAAATGAATTAATCAAAAATCTACAAAACTGCTCCTGAATTTCCACTATTATCTGTATCTCCTGAGTTAATGAATTTTTCTACTCTGAGTACTTTTGACAACAAAAAGACGTGAAGAATTTGACATTACATAATGATTCCATCTTTTGAATAAAATCAATGAACATCAACTAAAATATTTGTTCACTCTTTGAAGATGTAAATATACGACGAAAGGTGATGCTTATAAAAATCAATTAATGTATTAATGTTTACAAAAGATCAAATTGTCCTTGTTTTAAACTTAAATTAAATTGAGTATCTATTAATAATGAATAAAAAAAAATAATTCTCCAATAATATTAGTAAGAATCACCTAAATTTATTTTTGGACATGGAAGGTATATTAAGATCTAAGGGTCGCATTTCACAAATGTACTATTTTAATTATGAAATGTACTAATCCTAGTTGTATTTATCTCGATTTCACAACTTACTTTGACAACATTGTTTTAATTCTATAAATCTCACCAAAAAAGATACATACACCTTGTGTCTTGATTTCCACACTAACACACCATTAGGAACTCAAGGGTTTTTGTCCTTAAAGGTAGATATAGCAGTAAAAAGATTATACACAACTGCATAGTTATTTGGGCAAGAAAAAATGTCAGAGCCATTTAAATATCCAAAACTAGCACTGATGCCCTAAACATCAAATGCATCTAATCACTTCCATTTTAATGTAGGCATTGACTATAGCTGGTCACTATTTGTAAAACCACCAAAAGAAGCTAACATCGACAAAATGTTATATTAATTTTCACATTGCCTGAATATAAACGAGCTATACACATAGATACTTGTGCCAGATATGAAGTGTAAGCCTAACTTCATCTAGCATTCTAACGCTTTCTGTAATCTTTATACATCCCAGATCTACAATATACTGCAGATAGATCTCGTATCATTGAAAAAGGTGCCAAACCATTTTGCAAAAGGCCTTAGAGTCTGTGATTGAGTTGTGAAGGAATACTTCAATTAAATAACATAGCGGACTATGTAAAGGTGCTGTAGTACGCTGTCGATGGTTTTGCTAGTTTTTTGGAAATGACAAATACTCCTAAAAGCTGTATGTACAAGGTGATTGGGAGAGCTAAATGTTGACATATTTTGAATTATTGACTACACTATCATTTATTAAAAATGTCTGGTCAACTCTAGACCCTTGATTACCGATCTGTAGTCCAACGATATGTGATATTATAGACACCTAATTCATTTCTAAGATAAATTGTAAACTCATGCACTAATATTGAGGATAGGAAGGTAGATATATGGAAGGAAACGACCAATGACACTCTAGGAAAGAAAACTTCAATACTCAATGAATCCAATTGTACACCCCAATCTTAAACAACTTGGTAAAAGAGTATTTGCTTAGCTTAAGAGAATTTGGGTCAATAAGTCTGACATAAACAACTTGGACAGATAGTAATAAGGGTAAATTGATTATTTGTCACTGATCAAATCTACTTATTAGATCCTCACGACCATTTGGATGACAGGTAAGTACTTCGTAATTTGGTGATGGGGCATGTCAGTAAAAATTAAAACAGTGAAGATAAAACAGAGCAATGGCCAAATAGCATATCATGCTATCTGTAATGTGCTATCCTATTGGAATTTGTCAATAACAAGGTACCTTGTAAGTACCGTCTGCTACAGAACAAAACAATGTCTCCCGGCAAAAAGCTGTGTTCAAAAAAATCAAAATAATTGTCTGGATCAGTTGCTTCAATCATGTATTCGCCCAAATTTACTATATCTCATTTCTTTGGGATGGTGCTTGATGATTTCATAAATCATTCAGATTGCATGGTATCTACATTTCTGCAATTCTTGTTTGGGGAAGTGTGATACCTTTAATTTAAATTCCCATTATGAATAAAATTCTGAAAAGATTACTAAATAAAAATTTGAAATAAATATTAAGAAAATTTACAATTTTCTAAAATTCTGTAAATAATCTCCATCCATACCGTAAATATTTAAAAATTAATCAATAGAAAAATGACGTCACAAACCTACGAACGCACGCAAAAATTTAAAACCTAGTTTTTTTCTCTTGTTGTTGGGAGCATTCATGAGTGTCTGTGACGAATTATGTTCCTAATATGGTTAAGTTATGTTAAAAAGGTTAGCTTAAAACTATGTGATTTCGGGTTAAATTATTATTAATTATTATTGAATATAATCTACTTATACAAACTGACTTGTAAAAGCGGTTTTCCTCAGGCAATTTGTTTGAAAGGAAAGATTCATGGTGTTGTGTATGTAGGTAACCTATACTTAATATTTAGTGGAGCTCTTCTATGTATTATAATAGGGTTATTTTATGAATGGCATTGTTGGCATTGATAAAGGTAAGAACTTTTCTTTTCAACAATTTAAAATTATAAAACATTATTATATACAACAACAGGGTGTTGTGGTAGAGCCCCTCCTTATTTCAACAATAATAGTATAATTTATATATATATAATATATATATATATATATATATTATTATATATATAATAATAATATATATATATATATATATATAAATTATATATATTATATTATATATTATATATATAACTTTTCTGGTGCAATAGGTATTAAGAGTCAATACTGAGCTCACGAAGCAAAGGACCTGGGTTCAATCCCTCATCCAGATCCTAGGTAGGAATTACCTGGAATATTTCCCTTCCTAAAATAGTGCAATTCTCATGAAGTGTAAAGTTTTTTCTAATAAAAAAAAAAATAGTACTCAATGCAATGGTGCTGCTGAATTATCAGGTGCTCTTGTATTAGCAATGTTCTTCATCTCAACATGTACGGTAGTTCTATACATTTAGCAGTGATTTATGTGTTTTTCCTAAAATATCGCCAACTTTGGACTGGTACCATTTTTTCACTCACAGATTCAATTATTCTCCAGAATGGATTTCATTAAATCCAAACAAATATCATGGTTCACAGATATCCATCTTGAAAATAATTTGAAGAGTTGCAACTTGCAAAATTGCCAAGAACATTAGATTTAGCTAAAAACATAACAAATATTCTGAGTCACCTGCATTTTTGCAGCCTTACTTAGTTCCCTTAGAGATGTTATTGTATGTAAACACTGATCACTAGCATCTGTATTAAAAGGTCGAAATGAATCAACAGAAATGACTTGAAAAAACAAAAGTCAGACCAACCAGTTTAAAATGATGTCCACCCCTGTTTTTGAATACTTTAAGTAGTTCTAACTTAGCTAATACTTCCCGCTTTTTATATTGCCAGGTGTTCAAACAATCTTTCCCTACAAATCTCCTACACTCAAAGCAGACAGTAGTCAAGTCTCTAGCAATGATATATTTAACCCTATATAATGTATTTTATATTACTTAGAAAACAAAAAGTACTCTAAACACATTATTATTATTATTATTATTATTATTACTGACTAAACAATCACTCCTTTAGGAAGCAATAAATTAAGGTTACAGTACAAACAAACTTTATAAAACGTACCATCATATTCTTCCATCCATTCATTTTTCTTTGGTGATTTTAAAGGGCTGTGATCTTCCATTTTTCAAAAATATTGATGTACAAATATCAAACAAAATAAATAAATAAATAAATTCAAAAAGTTAAACTAAAATCATGGGATCTATTAAGAGAAAATGGTTTTAGTAAATTTTGCATGAAAATTAATTAATTAATAAAAATATATATAATAAAACTTAAGTTGCTAAAATATAAACACACAATCATAATAATTCATTAAAGATTATCTAACAGCTGGTATCAAGACTCAAATCTAATATTTTACAAAAATATGTGCAGTAAGTTCTGAATTTTAATTTAGATTTGATTAACAGTGCAATGTCACTAAAATATGATTTCAAGTTTAACTAATTTATATGAAGGAAACAAAAGTTGCATGGTCATCAAGCTGGAAACTCAATTTGTCCATATTGTCTAAGCAACAGCAAGGAAAAATACTCATTAATTCAATTGCAGGAAATTGACTGCCTACTGTCCTTCAACCCATCTTATACCATGCTGAGATAACTTGTAATAACTTGAGATTAGGGTTGGGGAAAAAAATGTTTTCAAGAAAAAAAACATGTTTTTTTCGTTTTTTTCATTAAATGTATTTTTAAAAATATAAAGAGGTCTATATACAATTTTATTTTTGAATATTTTCATTTTCAAAATGTAAGAAAATTTACTTTTAACAATATTCATAATATTTATAAAATAGTCAGAACTATTTTTAGGCTATTTTTTATCATTGTTTTCGTTACTATTTAACATTAGGTTGTGGGCCCTGCGACTGCTGTTTGGTAGGTCTTCCTATCTCTCCACAAACAACGAACGAGA
>JABUQX010058496.1:7500-15000 GCA_015478945.1 Trachelipus rathkii
AGAATAAGTGAAAAAGTCGATCGTGACTGATCCTTTTATACTCCGCGGAGAGATTGCCGAAGCGGTTGGCAACTAGTAATTAGTTGAAAAAACATTAATTCGAATTATTAATGTTATGATTATAAATTTAATGTCAAAAGATAGCAAATTTAAAACTATATATTACATAAATTATTTATTGAATGAATCAACGTAGATTTGTTGTAAAAATTACCAAAAGTTTCAATGGCAACCTTTAGCAACTTATATCTAGTTATAAACGTGTGAGTTTTATTCCCATAGGAATTATATAATAAATTTCACTTTTTAATTAAAGACAATTATCAATTTAAACAACAATCAACAGATTCAGTAATTTTTTCTGATCACTTTGATGTTAAAATTGAATTCGTAGGGTAACTATGAACCATAATATGTTGAAGTTTCAACTTGGAGAAGAATGAGAGGTCAACTGACCCAAAATTGTTGACCTTCTTGTTTAGAGAGGTCAATTAAATTTATACAAATGGAAGATTGAAATGTTAGGATCAATTTAAAGTAATAACCAAGTCCGATACTCGAAAAGTACCGGGTTAAACGGAAAGGGGGGAAAAACTTTCAAATAGGAAAATTTCCAAATTTTGAAGGCCTATTTTAACAAGTGGTTTAATATGTTTGTAATTATGAAACTATAACTTTGATCAATGTCAAAGTTTAATAAAATATAGCCCCATATTCCTAGCATAACTAAGGAAAATTTGAGACCTTAAAACTTTGTCAAAGAAAAGATATACGTAAGCCGGTTAAAGTATACCAGTTTTGTTTCTCAATTTTGGAGGCAGAAGGTTCTGCGTATATATATATATATATATATATTATATATATATATATATATATATATATATTATATATATTATATATATATATATATATATTATAGTATTATATATATCTATAATATTATATATATATATATAGTATATATTATATATATTATATATATATTTATAATCTATAATCTATAACATCTATAACAACTCCCAGGAAGAGCTTTCGCCTTCAGTTGGTCCAGTGTCTTCTCCTTCTGGCCCGAAACTCACAACCTAGAACACTCCAGAAAGCCATTTCTCGGCGCAACGGTTTGGGATGCCAATCCTCGAGTTAAACACTCTCCAGTAGGGTTTTCGCCCTTTCAGTAGAACTAGCATCTTCTCCATTAGGCCTCAAAAATCTGCCTTCCTAGAGATCATCCATGAAGAGTCAATGAAGAAATTATTTACAACCTCTAAACTGAAAATCATGACTCTTATTGTGAAAGCAATACACTAAAATGATATTCAAGTATATGATGCCAGAGTATTTTAAATTACCTAACTGAGCATTCGAGATAACATATGCATGAAAATTCTTTTTTTTCATTTCCTTGACTTCGCTGAATACTTTTTCCGTTTTCGACCAAATATCACCTAGAAGTAGATGTAATTATTTGTAATAAATTATAATTTAAAAGAGCTATTCCCAAATTCTTCTTCCTTCACAGAATATTTTAGTGAAAATCATATAATAAGACTGGAATAGAAAATTTTGTAGCTCCTCTAAAGTTTTAAATATTAATTTTGACTTAATTTTTATTTTGATTTTTAAATTTTTTTAAATTTTTAAAATAATTTTAAATATTTTATTCAGTTTGGTAAAAATTTCTTCATCACTTTTAAACCAATAAAATGGCTTCAATTAATACATCAGTAACTCTCCTAGAGTTTTCATCTTCTTCAGTCTCTTTCAAACCCTTCTCTTGTTCTTCTCATTTCTTCCTTCCCAGCTGTTTCCAATGCATTCAACTCCGACGACGTCAAATCATAATATAAAGCGTCTTTTTTTGGGACGTGGATGGCCTAGTGGATAGAGCATCCGGTTGTTGTTAACTCAGCAACGCGGAGTCCAACGTTCGAATCCCGCTGACGAAGAGTAAAATCTTCTGTGACTCATTCATATATATATATATTATATATATTATATATTATTATATATATATATATATATATAATATTATATATATTATTGAAATTTTACATAATTTTGGTTTTGAACTTGTGTGGTTGTTGTTGGATGTAAATAAAAGAAAATGTAGGTATAAATTTGCCAAAATGAAAGGAGGCTCCAGCCCTAACCCATATTTTAGGGGTTACAGGTAACCCAGAAGGTCTCAAACTTGAGACTTTTATTACTCAAGAGAAGAAGGATCAATATTGTAAATTTCAAGGGCGTAGCCCAATTATAAAAGATACTTTACTTCTATAGTTAAAGATCAAAAGCAAAAAAAAAAAAAAAAAAAAGTTACTTTTTGACAAAAAATGATTGCATTGCTCCTAGTTGAATAACTTCGTTATTAAACAATATTTTTTAACGAAATTTGGAATAGGGATATAACTTGATGTACTTTATAATAAAATAAAGTTAAATTTTAAATAAATTGTGATTTAAGAGTTTTTCTTGAATAACTTCAAGAATTAGTACAAAAAACAAATGTCCTTTTTATGATACATTGTTAAGTACTATATCTAACTCTGGAGCAAGCACCATTTAAAAAGGGTATTTAATAAAGTAATTAGAGCAATTTCTGTATTGCTTTAAATTTTTAATGGGAATATATATACAACGAGTACAAAAGAATTTTCACTCGAATTTGTAAAGGATGACGTCATCACCGCAGTGATAGCTTGTCAACCGAGAGTCTACGGTACTTTGGTTTTTTATATGTCTGGTACCGGACCAAATAACAATTTTATATTAATAAATTCTAATTTTTATATATAAATTGATTATTAAAATTTATTATTTACTATAATTAGTAAGAAAATGATGGTCAATGCAATCACGACTTCCTCAACCACAATTTCAGACCAACCACTCGCGAATACAATCATTTGCACCCATTATAAATACTGGCCACAAAGTGGCAGATGGAGTAAATAAAAAAAATTTACGACAAAATTCAAGTATGTTCCTTTATCTGTAGATTTAATGTAGACACTTCTATCATTTTTTCCATCCTCTTTAATTTTAATATTTACATCTAAGAAATTAATGTAGTTATTTTTTGCTCTTTCAAAAGTAAATTTTAAACCACTGAGATCTTCTAATTTGGATTTGAACTCTTGAACATGTTCTGGATCATTATATATCAGGGCTGCGGAGTCGTAAAATAAATTTTTCAACTCCGACTCCGACTCCGACTCCTTAAATTCAAATTTTAATTTTCGACTCCGACTCTGACTCCGACTCCGACTCCACTTGAACAAAAATTTTCAACTCCGACTCCACTTAAACAAAAATTTTCGACTCCGACTCCACTCAAACAAAAATTTTCGACTCAGACACCGACTCCAGCAGTCAAATTCAAAATTTAGACTCTGACTCAGCTTAGTGCTTACAGAATTACAGTAAAACATTTTTTGTTTCAACTTTTTTTTTTTTCGCTTGCTTTTGAGAATGAAAAAATATACCACTTTCCAATGAATCTAATCTCCAAATTCTATACGGTAAAGTACCGTAAAGACATAAATATGCAGGCGCAGCACATGACAAGCAAATATATTTCAGTTTCGGAAACAAATGAACCTAAAACGTAAATAAAATACAAATTATTTTTATTTTTATTATAAAACAGCCGTTCGTTTTTTTTTGTTTTTTTTTTTATTATTATTGTTAAAGCGAATAGTGAAGTCATCATAAATTAATAATAATAATAATAATAATAATAATAATAATAATAATAATAATAATAATAATAATAATAATAATAATAATAATAATAATAATAATAATAATAATAATAATAATAATAATAATAATAATAATAATAAAATTTATAGTAAAATATACCGATGAATTTCTCTTGCAAATTAACGTAACAGAATTCATCCATTCTGATTATATAGTGTCTCTAGATGTTGAAAATCTGTTCACTAACGTTCCAGTTAAAGAAACAATAGACATTTTAATTATAGAAGTTTATGAAAACAGAGATAAACCACCACCTAAAATTAAAAAACTATTTTAAAAAAGCTCTTAACTATCTGTACTACAGAAACCCCTTTTAATTTTAATAATGAAACCTTTTTACAAAAAGATGGTGTTTCGATGGGATCTCCATTGAGCCCAACGTTCGCCGATTTCTACATGTCTCATATTGAAAAATAAATTATGAATGAAAATAACACATTAAATCCGAAGACATATTTAAGATACGTCGATGACACTTTTGTCATATTTGAAAATTCAAATCACTTAAAAAATTTCATAGAAACACTTAAACAACTGTCCGTCCTAAATAAACTTCACTTATGAAGATGTTAAAGATAAAAAACTGGAATTCCTAGATATCTTACTTTGCTTTTAAAAATGGTAGAGTTTGAAAGAGAGTAAATGAAAAAAGTACAGATAAAAGGGTCTATACAGAAATTATGCATTCTAATATATCCGGAAAGATGTAAACAATTCAATATTAAAACCCTAATTCACAGAGCTTATTTAAATACTTCAACGTTGGAACGCTTTACCAAAGAGTGATAAGAAATAACAAAAAACTTAGTTAATAATGGTTTACACAAAATTAAAATAGAAAAGTTATTAAAAGAACTATAAACAACATTTTAACTTCATATTAAAAATTTCACTTGACATGGAAAGCAGATTAACTTTATTATTTTTAAAATCATTAAATTTGACAAATTTTTCTAGAGAAGAGCGAAAAATTAAACATAATTGTTAAAGGAACGTTAAGTCAGAGAAAAGACGTAAATGTTTAGAAGTCTTACTGCATACTGAGACGAGTGATCTCATAATTTTTAGTACCGTAGTTATATGTTTCGGAGGATTACAAAGTTATGTTGTGTATCAATTTTAATTGCACAAGAAGTAGGGATGTAATTCCTCATATTGTGGGATACACAAACTAACACTTTAAGAACCTAGAATTATGCCAACACAGGTAGAAGCGCCGAGTAAAATATGGAGGCATGACACGACGGTCACTATATTCCTCCTACAGTTGAATGTGTTGTTTTAAAATTTTATTTCAAGTTGGTAATTTCAACTATCTTCGCATAGGCAGAATCTCTTTTTTTATTAAAAAATTAAGCCGGACATCAATGTGAAATTTAATGAAATGAATGAATGCTTGATTGTTTTTCGAATATTGAGTGTTTTGCAGATACACCTAGTATCCATGATAATAGCTGTATTTGAAAATAATGTAAGCTTTTTTTGATTTTTCATCTCAAAATTATTTTTAAACTTCACAATTAAAGATAATAATAATAATAATAATTAATAATATATAATAATAATAATAATAATAATAATAATAATAATAATAATAATAATAATAATAATAATAATAATAAATAATAATAATAATAATAATAATAATAATATAATATAATAATAATAATAATAATAATAATCATAATAGCTCTATAAATTTTCGATTCCGATTCCGACTCTACTTGAACAAAATTTCCGACTCCGACTCCGACTCCGACTCCGACTCCGACTCCGATCCGACTCCGACTACGACCCGACTCCGACTCCTGGAAATTGCAAGACTCCACGACTCCGACTCCGATCCGCTGCCCTGTTAAAATATTACAAAGGTGTCGTCTACATATCGAATGTAAAAGAAAGGATTGAATTAAGCCATTATCCTTAAAATTTTGTTTTCTACCAATGGCATGTAGAAATCTGCGAAAGTTGGTCCTAAAGGTCATCCTATAGATACGCCATTTTTTTGAATATTTGTTTTACCATTGGAACCTGAAAGGTATTTTCGTAGTACATATATAAAGTAACCTTCTCAGAATGTCTTCTTCTATGGACGGCTGTGGTTTTATGTCATAATGATAAACATTTTCTATATTATGTTAATAGTTTCGATATAGGAACCATTCGTGAAAAGGACTTTAAATCCAAAGCATATAATTTTAGTTAAATCGTAAAGACAGTGTGTGTGTGTGGGTGAGTGTGTTTCAAAAATTCAGTATGTTTTGATTTAACTATAAATTTTTTGTTAAGATATGGTCTGATTAGGTTGTTTATGTATTTTGAGATATCATAAGTCACGGTACCAGTCATTTTTACTATAGGCCTTAAGGGTGGGTCCTTCGTGTTTTTGTAAACATCGTCAGACCTCCGTAACCCAACGGTTCCTATAATGGATCCTAATATCGGAACTCCAACTTCTTTAAAAAAAATGACACTTTGCCGATACTAAATGCTTACACTGCCCCCATGGAAACATTCCCATATTCTCCACCCATTTCTAAAACTGCTTGCTTGTCAGATGCTGATATTGCTCCGATTCCTAAACATGAGCACTTTGGTTACTCTTCCAACACCAACCAAATCCTCAAAATTAAGATGGACTTGGTTGAACTCAACTAACTTGCATTCATGGCGAAGCCATTCCACCAAATATCACTGAAAATTTTCCCCAAAAAACAGGTCATAACACCCAAATCTCTGCTGTACGACTATTTCTTAGCACCACGATTTGCTGCTTCTCATCTTCAAAATCAATTTCTCGGCCTTTCCTCCAAATCTGAAATACCACCTTCTAGCATCACCCTTAGCGCAAGACTCACAATTGTCTCAAAAAAGACCCATCTTATAACAGTTTCGCGCTATAAATGACTATTGCAATAGATATTGTCGAGTCTTACTACTCTAATTTTGAAAAACTTGTTCAACTAATAAGCATATGTACACCAAAGTGCACATGTTTGCAAGAACTTCGGCTGTATCATCACGATTTCTTCCAACCGCCGCTAACCTCTACAGAAACAGGGGAAAATGAAAAGGGAGATGCAAGAATACTCAATCTTAAATATGTCCTTTATTCTTCAGTTCCTCTTCAAACTAGACTTTATGCAGTGATAGAACGAATTCATCTGTCCACCGACTTTACTGTCTGCTCGATCTAATTGGCTCCGAGTAGTGAGTTTACTATGGTCGACTTAGCTGATCCTTTTAAGCATCTCCCTACTCGAGTTGTTATACAAGAAGACTTCAACTTTCGCCACCTGTCTCCTCGCCTAAGACTAGTATCTCTGTAGATCTTCTAACGCCCTTTCCCTGGAATGCCTTAACACAGGACTCCCTACAAATGAACGTTTAGATACACATTTTTCTTCCTGTATTGATATTTTCTTGCTCTCATTCTCTTGTGGATCAGTTTACCTGTTCCCTATTTGATTATTTTGTATAAAATCCTTAAATGAACTTTCACCGAACCCAATGTTAAAACCCAATTCCAGCTGGTGTTATGGCCGAGCGAAGAGGCTCCTTTTCATCAGGCCACAGCTATCCCACTTTCATCCTTTAATAAGCGGTTTCCGAATATTTATGATGCCTTTAATTTTTGAAAAACAAGTTATCATGACAGCAGCTGAAGCTTGCATTCCGCAATTTTTCGCAAGCAGGCGTTCGGCAACCCCTTGGTGGTCCCATGAGTGGGCACGA
>JABUQX010058496.1:22500-25000 GCA_015478945.1 Trachelipus rathkii
TCACTGCCAATGCAATGCAGATTCTTGGAATTTTCTCTCCACAGTCTTCCCATTTTCATCACACAGTTACGAAAGCATCATCTCTATTCATTGTTCTAGATTCCCCCTACTCTCCTCCAACCTTTCATACATCCTTTCAGAACTGCTTCCTATCAGCTTGTAAGTCGCCAATCATTCTCCTTCCGAACTGTTTATTACTTACGTTTTTTTCCTACAAAAATGCAAATTTTATCCTTACGCTTTTCATCCCTTCATATTTCCATGCACCTTTCTTCAAATCCTCATCATTGACTTTTAGTACATTCAATCATTCATTATTATTGTCATTCTAACCTCCTGAGGTCCTCTATTTAGGGGATTTCAATGTACACAACACTGAATGGTTGGGGTCCTCCCATACTGATTTAGGTGGGGAGGAGGCCGAATCATTCAGCATTCTCAACGATCTGGAGCAACTAGTTAAAGAACCAGCACACATTCCGGATTGTCCCAACCAATTCTTGAACACACTTGACCTATGTTTCACCACTAGTCCTTCTCTTTATAAATACACCACCTTCGCTCCTATTTGGTAAATTTGACCACAACCTTATATCTCTTATTTTTAATACTTTCTCTCCAACAGCTTCATCCTGCCCTGTGAGTTCTTTCTGGCACTTTGATCGGGCCGATTTGGGGGCTTTGCGCTGCTTCTACGCTAATTATAATTGGAATGACTGCTTTGCCTTTGTTGACGCTTCGACTTCTGCCAACAAAGTGGGAGCTGTAATCGTTGATGGGATGAGCAGGTTCATTCTTCTTCAACTAATCTTTCTATCCTCAAAATATATGGTTCGATCGTGATTGTTCTCTGGTCATTCAGGTAGAGACAATGCGCTATCGGGGTGGAAAAAAATTCTCGTTCTCCTATCACTCTCGCTAATTTTCATTCAGCTAAAAATCGTTGCAGGGATAGTCTTCGACGAGCAAAGCGGGCTTTCATCAAACGAAAGTGCGCTAACTCCTTTGTTTCTCCTATTAACAAATCTTTCTGGCCTCTTGCCAAAAACGTCTCCAAAAAACTTCTGTAAATCTACCTTTGCTCTTCCTCCTATTCGATCTGATGGTTCTGTTGCTAACCCTCCAACTGAAAAGCCAATTGCTCATCGGCCTCCTATTTTTCCTCTAACTCAACCCTTTTGAACGATTCTGGCATTCCTTTCTTCCTCCTTCTCTTCTCAGGTGTCCTATGCCTTTGCCTGAGATTTCACATTTTGATCGGGTGCATGGGCTCCTGAAATCTATGAACGTTAGGAAGGAGGGTGGTCCGGATGGAATTCCTCCCCGAGTTTTGAGGGAGTATGCTTATGTGCTAGCCCCTCCTCCCATTCAACTATATTCTCTATGCCTCAATACTAGCCTTCCCTCAGTGTTGGAAGCGCGCAATATTTCCAACGCGATTCCCGAAAAGGAAGCCACTCTGATTGCTTGCTAACCTATCGCCTATAGTTCTAACCTCGTATTCTATATAAGATCTTTGACCTTCTCAACTCTTTTCTTAGACCGTCTGGAATCTCATTCCCTTCTTTCCGATCGCCAGTACGGCCTTCAGCGCTCGAAGTCTACTGGTGATATACTTTCCTACTAACAGATTTATGTTTTTCCGCCATTAAGAAATTACGGGGGAGACTTGCATGGTGCGCTTGACATATCCAAAGCATTTGACCGGGTATGGAAAGCGTCACTGCTCTCCAAGCTCCCCTCTTTTGAATTCTCTTTGCTAACTTATGTCTAGCTTTCTTTCAAATCGCTCAATATCGTCTGTTGTTGATCGTCTCACATTCTTCTTCTTCTTTTTCTGTCATAAGTGGTGTTCTCAGGGTTCTGTCTTATCTCTACTTTATTCTCGGCTTTTTCATTAATGATCTACTCGTCCTGCACATCTATCTTTATCCATCATATGCCCGATTGACATTGACCCCTTCATTCTTAACTCATTTCAATTCTGCTCCATCTTTTTACTTCTAGATTGCCTCTTGTCTTAATCTTTCCTATTCCATTCTCGCTGCTCTGGATAGAATTTCCGGGTAGGGTCGTCTTTCAACCTTTTGAAATTTAATTCTTTAAAAACCCAACTTCTACAAATCTCCCTCTCTAAGACACCTTCTAACTTTCCTATATCTTTCGACGGTTCTCTCGTCTCTACAGTTGACAATATATACATCCTTGGCCTTAACATAAACAAAAAAATGTCTTGGAAACCCCACATCACAACGGTTGCTTGGGCGGCCTCAAAGAAACTGGGAGTTCTGTTTAGACTGCGAGACCCTTTTTCCTCTTCACAGTTACTCCAGTTATACAAGGGTCTCAATCCGCCTTCTATGGAAGTACTGCTCTTTTTATAATATGGGAGGGGGGGCTCAGGTTTCACCCGGCTTTTGGATAGGGTCGAGTCAAAGGCAAAAATACTTATAAACTGTCCTGTACTTTCTAGTTCACTTGACACTCTATCTTTGCGGCC
>JABUQX010058497.1:5000-12500 GCA_015478945.1 Trachelipus rathkii
AAATCAGTAAATCAGTTAATCAAACTACCCTCCATACCCTCCTACCCTTCCATGATCTATTGATCTATTGGTCTATTGATCTATTGATTCAAGTCATATTTTGTATAACATAACACAAAAACTTTTATTTATTTTGTTTTGTTTCTTTAAACATTATGTTTTTACTATAAAAATTTATTTATTTTGTTTAATTTGCTTTAAATATTTTGTTTATACTAAAAAATTTATTCCTTTTATGTTTATAACTTTAAAAAAATCTGCATGTTTACATACCTTAAAGCAGTAAATCAGTAAATCAGTAAATCAAACTGCCCTCCATATCCTCCTACCCTTTCATGATCTATTGATCTATTGATTCAAGCCATATTTTGTATAACATAACACAAAAACTTTTATTTATTTTTGTTTTGTTTCTTTAATCATTTTGTTTTTACTAAAAAATTTATTCTTTTTATGTTTATAACTTAAAAAATTTGCATATTTACATACCTTAAAGCAGTAAATCAGTAAATCAGTAATCAAACTGCCCTCCATACCCTCATACCCATCCATGATCTATTGATCTATTGATCTATTGATCTATTGATCTATTGATCTATTGATTCAAGTCATATTTTGTATAACATAACACAAAAACTTTTATTTATTTTGTTTTGTTTCTTTAAACATTTTGTTTTTACTAAAAAAATTATTTATTTTGTTTTATTTTTACTATAAAAATTTATTTATTTTGTTTTATTTGCTTTAAACATTTTGTTTTTACTAAAAAATTTATTCTTTTTATGTTTATAACTTAAAAAAATTTGCATATTTACATACCTTAAAGCAGTAAATCAGTAAATCAGTAAATCAAACTACCCTCCATACCCTCATACCCATCCATGATCTATTGATCTATTGGTCTATTGATCTATTGATTCAAGTCATATTTTGTATAACATAACACAAAAACTTTTATTTATTTTTGTTTTGTTTCTTTAAACATTATGTTTTTACTATAAAAATTTATTTATTTTGTTTAATTTGCTTTAAATATTTTGTTTATACTAAAAAATTTATTCCTTTTATGTTTATAACTTTAAAAAAATCTGCATGTTTACATACCTTAAAGCAGTAAATCAGTAAATCAGTAAATCAAACTGCCCTCCATATCCTCCTACCCTTTCATGATCTATTGATCTATTGATCTATTGATTCAAGCCATATTTTGTATAACATAGCATCAAAAACTTTTATTTATTTTTGTTTTGTTTCTTTAAATCATTTTGTTTTTACTAAAAAATTTATTCTTTTTATGTTTATAACTTAAAAAATTTGCATATTTACATACCTTAAAGCAGTAAATCAGTAAATCAGTAAATCAGTAAATCAGTAAATCAGTAATTCAGTAAATCAAACTGCCCTCCATACCCTCCTACCCTTCTGTGATCTATTGATCTATTGATTCAAGTCATATTTTGTATAACATAACACAAAAACTTTTATTTATTTTGTTTTGTTTTCTTTAAACATTTTGTTTTTACTAAAAAATTTATTCTTTTTATTTTTACTATAAAAATTTATTTATTTTGTTTTATTTGCTTTAAACATTTTGTTTTTACTAAAAAATTTATTCTTTTTATGTTTATAACTTAAAAAAATTTGCATTTTTACATACCTTAAAGCAGTAAATCAGTAAATCAAACTGTATCCAGCCACCCTCCTACCCTTCTGTGATCTATTGATCTATTGATCTATTGATCTATTGATCTATTGATTCAAGTCATATTTTGTATAACATAACACAAAAACTTTTATTTATTTTGTTTTGTTTCTTTAAACATTATGTTTTTACTATAAAAATTTATTTATTTTGTTTAATTTGTTTTAAATATTTTGTTTTTACTAAAAAATTTATTCTTTTTATGTTTATAACTTAAAAATTGCATTTTTACATACCTTAAATCAGTAAATCAGTAAATCAAACTGTATCCAGCCATCCTCCTACCCTTCCATGATCTATTGATCTATTGATCTATTGATCTATTGATCTATTGATTCAAGTCATATTTTGTATAACATAACACAAAACTTTTATTTATTTTGTTTTGTTTCTTTAAACTTTTCGTTTTTACTAAAAATTTATTCTTTTTATGTTTATAACTTAAAAAATTTGCATTTTTACATACCTTAAAGCAGTAAATCAAACTACCCTCCATACCCTCATACCCATCCCTGATCTATTGATCTATTGATCTATTGATTCAAGTCATATTTTGTATAACATAACACAAAAACTTTTATTTATTTTGTTTTGTTTCTTTAAACATTATGTTTTTACTATAAAAATTTATTTATTTTGTTTAATTTGCTTTAAATATTTTGTTTTTACTAAAAAATTTATTCTTTTTATGTTTATAACTTAATTTTTTTATATTTACATACCCTAAAGCAGTAAATCAGTAAATCAGTAAATCAAACTGCCCTCCATACCCTCATACCCTTCTGTGATCTATTGATCTATTGATCTATTGATCTATTGATCTATTGATTCAAGTCATATTTTGTATAACATAACACAAAAACTTTTATTTATTTTGTTTTGTTTCTTTAAACATTATGTTTTTACTATAAAAATTTATTTATTTTGTTTTTAATTTGCTTTAAATATTTTGTTTTACTAAAAAATTTATTCTTTTTATGTTTATAACTTAAATTTTTTTTTTGCATATTTACATACCCTAAAGCAGTAAATCAGTAAATCAGTAAATCAAACTGCCCTCCATACCCTCATATCCTTCTGTGATCTATTGATCTATTGATCTATTGATCTATTGATCTATTGATCTATTGATCTATTGATCTATTGATTCAAGTCATATTTAGTATAACATAACACAAAAACTTTTATTTATTTTTGTTTTGTTTCTTTAGACATTTTCTTTTACTAAAAAATTTATTCTTTTTATGTTTATAACTTTAAAAAAATTTGCATATTTACATACCCTAAAGCAGTAAATCAGTAAATCAGTAAATCAATTAAAGCAGTTAATCAGTAAATCAGTAAATCAGTAAATCAGTAAATCAGTAAATCAAACTGCCCTCCATACCCTCATACCCTTCTGTGATCTATTGATTCAAGTCATATTTTGTATAACATAAACACAAAACTTTTATTTATTTTGTTTTGTTTCTTTAAACATTATGTTTTTACTATAAAAATTTATTTATTTTGTTTAATTTGCTTTAAATATTTTGTTTTTACTAAAAAAAATTTATTCTTTTTATGTTTATAACTTAAAAAATTGCATTTTACATACCTTAAAGCAGTAAATCAGTAAATCAGTAAATCAAACTGCCCTCCATACCCTCATACCCTTCTGTGATCTATTGATCTATTGATCTATTGATTCAAGTCATATTTTGTATAACATAACACAAAAACTTTTATTTATTTTGTTTTGTTTCTTTAAACATTTTGTTTTTACTAAAAATTTATTCCTTTTATGTTTATAACTTAAAAAAAATTTGCATATTTACATACCTTAAAACAGTAAATCAGTAAATCAGTAAATCAAACTACCCTCCATACCCACATGACCTTCTGATCTATTGATCTATTGATCTATTGATCTATTGATCTTGATTAAAGTCCTTATTTTGTATAACATAACACAAAAACTTTTATTTATTTTGTTTTGATTTTCTTTAAACTTTTCGTTTTTACTAAAAAATTTATTTATTTTTGCTTATTCTGTTTAAAATATTTTGTTTTAATTAAAATTTCTTTCTTTTTATGTTTATAACTTAAAAAAATTTACATTTTTACATACCTTAAAGCAGTAAATCAGTAAATCAGTAAATCAAACTGTATCCAGCTACCCTCCTACCCTACCATGATCTATTGATCTATTGATCTATTGATCTATTGATCTATTGATTCAAGTATCTTTTTGTATAACATAACATAAAAATAAATTCTTTGCTGGAAACATATTGTTGTTGTTGTTGTTGTTGTTGTTGTTGTTGTTGTTGTTGTTGTTGTTGTTGTTGTTGTTGTTGTTTATGCTGTTAAATATATCATACGTTCAAGTTAAATGAAAATATACAACACTTTTTCAAACATATCTCTAAAATATTAATGGTAATTTTACATTAACATTGTAATATTGAAAACTAAACAAAAATACATATCATCCTAGCCCAACTGACATACAGCATTCGTTAACAAGGTAACTAAAATTAAAAGTTTCAACTTACCAGCAGAAGATGGCATAGCAATCTCAATCTTTACTATACACACAAACGCTCAAAATATTATTATTATTATTATTATTATTATTATTATTATTATTATTATTATTATTATTATTATTATTATTATTATTATTATTATTATTATTATTATTATTATTATATCAACTAATATATGTATATGAACATAACAAAACCTAACACACCATATACACACACGCACACACACACACACACACACACACACACACACACACACACACACACACACACACACACACACATACACACACACACACACACACAATAAATATAGACACTTTACTTAATGCACTAGCCATACAATCATCGTACTATCTTACTGATCATATGGCTGTTATTAAGTAAAGTGTCTATATTTATTGTGTGTGTGTGTATGTGTGTATTGTATATTAATGTGAAAATAATGTGTGTGTGTGTGTGTGTGTGTGTGTGTGTGTGTGTGTGTGTGTGTGTGTGTGTGTGTGTGTGTGCGTGTGTGTATATGGTGTGTTAGGTTTTGTTATGTTCATATACATATATTAGTTGATATAATAATAATAATAATAATAATAATAATAATAATAATAATAATAATAATAATAATAATAATAATAATAATAATAATAATAATAATAATAATAATAATAATAATAATAATAATATTTTGAGCGTTTGTGTGTATAAATAAAGGTAGTTGCTATTATAAATCTTCTGCTGGTGGATGGCTTTAATTTAGTTATATTGTGAATGCTATATGTCAGTGGGACAGGATGATATGTATTTTTGTTTAGTTTTCAATATTACAATGTTAATGTAAAGTACCGTCGATCTTTTAGAGATATGTTGAAAGTGTTAGTATTTTCATTGCTGAACATGCTCTATGACTAACAACAACAACAGCAACAGCAACAACAACAACAACAACAACAACCACAACAAATTTGTATGTTTATCTCGAAATATGACTGGAATCAATAGATCAATAGATCAATAGATCAATCGATCAATAGATTAATAGATCATGGTAGGGTAGGAGGGTAGCTGGATTGACCAGTTTGATTTACTGATTTGCTGTTTACTAACTTTAAATATATAAAAATATGACCACAGAGACTTATAAAAAAAATTACAATTAAAGCAAAATATTTTAAAACTAGAATAAGGAAAAATAAATTAATTTTTAGTAAAAAAGAACAGTTAAAAGAAAATAAAAAAAAAAACAAATAAAAAACTTGTTTTATATTATACAATTTGACCTTAGTCAATAGATCAATAGATCGGACTAGAATCAATAGATCAATAGATCACAGAAGGGTATGAGGGTATGAGATAATTACTACTGATTACTACTTTAAATGTAAATATGCCAGAATTTTTAAGTTATAACGAAAGAATAATTTTTAGTAGAAACGAAAGTTTAAGAAACAAAACAAAGTAAATAAAGTTTTGCGTGTTATGACCCGCCACAAAAATATGACGAGATCAATAGGTCAATAGTCAATAGATCAATAGATAGATCTGAAAGTCTATGAAAATTTATGAGCAGTTTATTGATTACTGATTTACTAAAAATGTAAAAATGCAAAATTTTTTAAAAGTTATAAACCTTAAAGGGCATCATTTTAGTAAGCAAAATATTTAAAAACAGAGTAAACAAAATATTTAATTTTAGTAAGCACACAAAACGTTTAAAAGCAAAAACAAAATTTATTACATTGCGTTATGTTGACATACAGAAGACAAACCAATAGTCAATGAGTCAATAGATCGTGATCAATAGATAAAGAAGGTGTGAGGAGATTTATGAAGAACAGTTGACTACTGTTACGATTGCGATTTTAGTTTACTGATTAGCTGCTTTGCGGTTTGCTGCAGTTTACTGATTTACTGCTTTAGGGTATGTAAATATGCAAAAATTTAAGTTATAAACGCAAAAAAGGGCCTCAAATTACATCCGCTAAATAATCATAAAACAAAAATAAATAAAAGTTTTTAAAAATTATACTAAATATGACTTGAATCAATAGATCAATAAGGTCAAGCTAAGATCAATATATCAATAGATCACGGAAGGATATTATGAGGAGGAGACAGTTGTTACTAATTTACTTTAAGAGTAATAATAAATATGCAAAAAAAAATTTAAGTTATAAGCATAAAAGAATAAATTTTTAGTAAAAACAAAATATTTAAAAACAAAATTAAACAAAATAAATAAATTTTATAGTAAAACATAATGTTTAAAGAAACAAAACAAAATAAATAAAAGTTTTGTGTTATGTTATACAAAAATATGACTCAATAGATCAATGAATCAATAGATCAATGGGTCAATAGATCACAGAGGGTATGGGGAGATTTGGAGGGCAGTTTGTTTGAACCCACTGATTCACTGCTTAGGAAGTATGTAAATGCAAAAAAAAAAATTGGTTATAAAGCATAAAAGATAAATTTTTAGTAAAAACAAAATATTTAAAAACAAATTAAACAAAATAAATAAATTTTTAGTAAAGCTATATGTTTGAAAACAAAACAAAATAAATAAAAGTTTTTGTGTTATGTTCTCCCAAAATATGACTTTTGAAATCAATAGTCAAATGGATCAATAGATCAATGAATCCTGAAAGAATATGAGGGGTACATAGAAAAATGAATTTGATTTTTGATTTACTTGTTTACTGCTAGACTAATAAATATGCAAATTTTTAAGTTATAACAAAGTGACCCACAATAAAGCTGAAAGTTTAAAGAAACCGACAAAATAAATAAAAATTTTGTGTTATGTTATAAAAAATGGGTTGATCGGCAGTTAATGGAGTCAAATAAATCAATGAATCAATGAATCCAATAGATCAAGTAGATCAATAGATCATGGAAGGGAGGGTGGGGATGGCTGGATACAGCTTGATTTACTGATTTACTGATTTATGGTATGTAAAAATGCAAATTTTTAAAGTTATAAACATAAATAAATTTAAAGATTGATAAAATATTAAAATTTACGTAAGCAAAATAAATAAATATTTATAGTAAAATACATAATGTTTAAAGAATCAAAACAAAAATAAATAAAAAGTTTTGTGTTATATTATACAAATATGACTTGATCAATAGATCAATAGATCAATAGATCAGTAGATCCAATAGATCAATAGATCACAGAAGGGTAGAAGGGGATGGGGCAGTTTGATTGCTTTACTGATTTACTACTTTAAGATATGTAAATATGCAAATTTTAAGTTATAA
>JABUQX010058497.1:20000-22500 GCA_015478945.1 Trachelipus rathkii
TATATATATATATATATATATATATATATATATATACACCTCTATATATATATATATATATATATATATATATATATATATATATATATATATATATATATATATATATATATATATATATATGTAAAGGTTTTTATTAACAAACAAAATAAGGCAAAAGTTTTATTAATTTCAACATATAAAAATATACCAAGTTGAATAAAAAAATTTACATCATAATATATATATATATATATATATATATATATATATATATATATATATATATATCGTTATATCTCTATATATATATATCTCTCCTCTATATATATATATATATATATATATATATATATATATATATATATATATATATTTCAACATATAAAAATATACCAAGTTGAATAAAAAAATTTACATCATAATATATATATATATATATATATATATATATATATATATATATATATATATATATATATATATATATATATATATATATATATATAATTTATATATATATATATATATATATATATATATATATATATATATATATATATATATATATATATATATAAAGTACAAAGCATTTTTTTTAAAAATATGAGTGTTTAATCGTCGACAAAGACCAAAAGAGGAATAAAGTTAAATAGATGGTTATAGTTGAGGAAAGTAATCACTGGATTTTGTCGGCAATCTAACCCGTTAGGTATAGCCAAGCTATTATATAGAATAAATAAAGCTGAAATACAATTTAATCTGTGAAGTCGAATGCAAAACCTTAAAATAAAATATGCTTAGGAACTATATATCTATCAGTATCAAGATTGTCTGTAGAACTATGAATTGAATATTGAGTGAAATCTTCCAGACTACAAATATCTAATAACTCGACCTCTTTTGATCTCTCTACAATGTGACAGTGAAATCTTTCAGAAAAATATAAGGAGTACCAAACTCTGACGTGGAAGTAATTAACTCCGCTCTTACAAGCTATTACATTTATTATCTCCCCAAATTTCAGCCAATCATTCTGAAACCCAATAAATATTATAGAGCCACATTTGAACATAACATTACTCAATATTATATGCTTTAAACACCTTACTCCATCACTCAAATTGAACTTCTTTACAATTTCTTCACCCACATACTCTGGTAAAATGTTATTTTTTAAAGGTCCAAACTGAATGGACGAATCAGGATTGTGAAATAAATGGGCTTGTTTTAACTGATGACGTATTGCTAAGGTTTTTGTTACGTTTTTAAAATTTCTCACAGTACGTGCCATCGAGGAAAAATAATAATGTTTGGCTTCAAATCTTAAGGCCCAAAAATATATCAATGGTCCCCTTTCTCGCATAATACGTGGATAATGTATTACAAAGTGATGTTTTGGAATCAACTGCTCTTTGCCATATAAACTTACGAATAAAGTATGATGTTCATCAATAAGCATTGACAAGTAACGAGTTAAAGATAAGGTTATTTTTGGAGAAAAAGCTATATTCATGATTTGTAATAGAAGGGAAAGTAAAGTCATGTGTCCCTTGTGATCACCTGGATTGACAATGCTACCCAAAATCAAAGGAAGATACCTAGCAAAGCACCAAGCCTGTGAAGCACTAAGACCTAAATCCTTAGATTTAGTCTGCAGTTTAATTGACGTGGGTTGATTTTTTTTGTCATGAGAGTCATATGGGTAACTGTAGATTTGTTTTAATAAATGATCTGGTGTCACGGACTTCTGATCAACTAAATAATTTAGTAACAATTTAATCTCATATTGGACAATTCCTTCTAGCATATCGTGCATTATATCAACATAATGATTTTCTGCTACATGAAAATATTGCAAAGAATTTAATACAGTATCTTCCTTAACTCCAAAGACATGAGGAGTTGAATCATCCAGACAAAGTAAATGCTCATTATGGTTATCTTTATTTCTAAGCATATCTAACCTTTCCTTAAATACATTCCTACACTGATCCCTACTACTAGTGCAAATCCTACAGAAATATGTAGAGTTGAAAGACTGTACAAAACCCATAATGGTATTATACCCTAAGTTATCTGCACTAAAATTGGAAATTGTTCCCTTAAGAGGATTTTCGAGAAAATTTACTTTTATTCCTGTGGTTTCTAGTACCCTAAGATCTGATACAATTGGATCTAAAATAGAATGAAACCCAAAAGCTTTTAAGTCTTGAACATGAAACAAAGCTACTAAATGAATATTTTTCAAGTACGAATTGAGATGTGGAGGTAAATTGCCTAAAGTAAAATAAATGGCACCTAATTTGTGGATGTTGGCTCTGTGGCCAATTGGATTGCAAATTTCAAAATCATCATAAAATAGATGAACTTGTAATGCATACTTTTCAACAGAAAAAAGAGGGTGGTTGGCAAAACATGAAGCATCTTGAAATCTCTTTATAACATTCTGTAAATTATTGTTACTCTTAAGAAAATAACTTTGTATTTGTTCATTATTCATCAAAAAAGTTAGTGTTTT
>JABUQX010058497.1:27500-47500 GCA_015478945.1 Trachelipus rathkii
ATAATGAATAGAGATTGTGCTTTTGTAACTGATGAAATGAATGTGAGGGGAGTGTGGAAAAAACACTTCGAACAATCTGTTATAATATTGCAGTAATGAAGAGGTGATAGTGAATGTGTGTGGGTTTGATAATGTACAGAAAGGAATAGGTATTTTGGGGATGAAGTTATTAACAAGGAGGAGGTAATGGGTAGAGTGAGAAAGTTGATGAATGGTAATTCTGCAGGTATGATGAAATTACTGGTGAATGATCAAAAGAACGGAGGCGAGATGGTGATTGAATTGGATTTTAAAAGTTGTGTAATAACGTTATGGAGGGTATATGTTTTCGAGGATTGAGGAGAAGCAGTAAATAGTACCCTTATATAAAGGTAAGGGAGATTAAGGGGAACTGTAGAAATTATAGGGAATTAGTTTTATTGAGTGTTCAGTGTTGTAGGGAAGATATGCTGGTATTTTTTGGTCGAAAGAGTGGGTCGAGTGAGTGACTGGAGGACTGATTGGTGAAAACAAGGTGTGTTAGAAGTGGTAGAGGATGTGTGGATCAAATCTTTACATGAAACAAATAAATGAGAGAAAAGAATAAATTGTATTTAGGTTTTTTGGAATTTTACACAGGCGTATGACAGGGAAGCTCTATGACAAGTGTTATGATATATGGTGTTGGTGGTAGGTTTCTGAATGGAATAAAAAGTATGTATGACGATAGTGAGGCGTGTGTAAGAATAAATGGTGTCAAAAATGATTGGTTTAATATTAATAGTGGAGTGAGGCAGGGGTTTGTGTTATGTCTCCTTGGTTAATTCCACATTTGTATATGGAGTGGGGTGTTATGAAAGAATAAGATTGGGGGTGGCCAGGAATGGTGGTTAGAATGATGAAGAATGGAGATGAAGTGGAGGGTGCCCTACCTATTATATGCGGATGATTTGGTTTTGCGTGGCGAATCTGAAGAGTTTGAGAGGATTGGTAGAGAGATTTGGCAGGGTGTGTAAAAGGAGGGTTTGAAAATAAACGTAGAATAAGATTAAGGTTATGGTTTGAGTGAGACAGTCCCTCGGTGTGAAGTTTGTTTATGTTAGAGCAGCTGGAACAAGTGCCTGAGTTTAAATATTTAGGGTATATGTTGGATGAGAAGGGAACGGATGATGCAGAGTGTAATAGGAAAGTTGTGAATGGCAGGAAGGTGGCTGGTGCAATTAAATCGTTGGTGAATGTAAAGGGACCAAATCTTGAATGCGCTAGGGTCTTACATGAGGGTTGTTGTTACCTGTGTTAATGTATAGTAAGTGAGACTATGGTCTAGACCCTAGAATAAGAAGTAAATAGATCTAAAGTTTCACTATGTGTTCAAATGGACAATCTTTAATGGGCATGCTAGGTGTGAGAAAACTGATAAAATTAAGGAATGAACGTATGAGAGTGTTGTGTGGTGTGAAGAAAGGGGTAAATGAGAGAATAAATGAAAATATGTTGAGATGGTTTGGTCATGTGGAAAGGATGAATGATAGTCGGTTGGTTAAGCGGATGTACAGTGCGAGTGTGTTGGGAATCGACCGGCTGGGAGACCGAAGAAAAAGTGGATTGAGTCAGTAAACGAATGTCTGAAGGAGTGAAATGTGAGTTTGGCAGAGGCGAGAATAAAGGTGCATAATAGGAGTGAATAGCGGGGTTTTGTGAGAGGGTATGGTTGTGGCCCACCTGGGCCAAGGGATGAACCCTACACTGACAATATGCCATAGTGAGGGTCCGTCGCGGTCCCGTGAAGCTCTAGGGTGGATTTTCAGACTGCGACGAGTTCTCACTAATTAATGGTACAGAGGGGGCGGTAAGGCTGGGCTTTCTTTTCGACTTATGTCATATTCTTCTACTGCTTTTCTTTTCCGATGCATGACACGCACCTTACCCCCAAGTCCTTGGGGAAAAGAAAGAAAGAAAAAAAAAAAGAAAAAAAAAAATATATATTATATATATAATATATATATATATATATATATATATATATATATATATATATATATATATATATATATATATATATATAAAATGTATATACAATATCTTTCTCTTTCTTATCTTCCTTATTTTTCCAGAGAATGGAGTAAAGGTGCGTGACCGAGCATGGAAGAAAAGCATAGAAGACATGGAACATAAGTCGAAAATAAAGCCGACGCGCTTACGTTAATAAGTTAATTAGTGAGTAACCAATCGCAGTCAGAAATCCACCCTAAAGCTTCATGGGACAGCGATGGACACTCACTATGGTAGATTGTCAATGTAAGGTTCATCCCTTGGCCAGGTGGGCCACAAACCATACCTCCCTCACAAAACCCCGCCATTCACTCCTGTTATACACCTTTCTTCTTCTCGCCTTCTATCCAAACTGCACAATTTCTCTCCTGGCACATTCGTTTACTGGACTCAATCCACTTTTTCTTCGTCTCCCAGCCGGTCGGTTCCCACACACTCGCCACTAACATCCGCTTAACACCCGACTATCATTCATCCTTTCCATATGACCAACCATCAACATACTTCATTTATTCTCTCATTTTACCCCGTTTTCTTTTTTGATTTCTTCACAACCACAAATACTCTCTATATTCATTCCTCATTTTATCAATTTCTTCTCACACCTATACCACACCCCTAAGATTGTCCATCTGAACACATTGAACTTTAGATCTATACTTCTAATTCCAGACCATAGTCTAACTATACTATACAATAACACAGGTAACAACATACCTCAATGTAAGACCCTAGCACACTCAAGACTTAGTCCTTTTACCTCCACCAAGGATTTCATTTATAAAACAGGTATATATATATTATATATATATATATATATATATATATATTATATATATATAATATATATTATTATATATATATTATAATATATATAGTATGATATATATATCTATATATATTATATATAAATTATATATATATATATATATATATATATATTATAATATATATATATATATATTATATATATATATATATATATAATATATATATATATTATATCTAAACTTTCGAAACAACTCAATTTTCTTTTTGGCGCTGCTCAAGACTCAACGCTCAGATTTGCTAGCAATGTGGAGGCAAAAGATGTACAAGCAAGCAATGACACTGTAGTCTTGTCTGCCCAAATAAGAATGTCAAAAATGAATCAGATTAATACACACATCTAATTAACTCCTTATAAATAACAAAAGAATAACCCTCCACTACCTCCACTAGTAGAATTTTCCTCAAGCTCACGGATACAATTGAACAGCTTTTCAAGTTCTGGGTTGCTCTTCGTATTTAACGACTCTGATGCAACTTCTACAACAGCTTCTTTAAACCTAGGCCATTTTGCTAACAGCTCATTTGAATGGTTAGGGAAGAGCAAGTTAAAATCTTGAAGAATCTTGAAAAGATAATTAAATTGTATACTTTAATGTATTCAATGAAAATCAACTGAAAATGAAAAAAAAAATAATAATTACCAGTACTCGTGTGTTCAAAAACCTCGGAAATCTTTTCAGTAATGTTTCTGCATTAGTGTTTCTAATTGATACTCTCAAAGGAAACGTCTTCTTCATCAACTCAAATATTTCCTTTTCATTAACGCTATTAGAAGGTAAATGATATAAGGTGCTTATGAATCCGTCTTGGCACTCGTCCAAATCAGTTTCTGCAACTGCGGCTCTTTTCAAGGTTGGTCCACTAGTAATCTCTGTCAGAGACTGTTGCCTTTTAAATTTAATTGGTAAATTATGCCGGCGAACTGTTTTTATCCGCCATTCTAAATAGCCAGACTTAGTAAGAGGATCATACATTTATACATTTATACATTTATACATTTATACATTTATACATTTATACATTTATACATTTATACATTTATACATTTATACATTTATACATTTATACATAAATGATTGAAAATTATAAGAATAGGTTAACTTGATGAATAAATGAAGAAGCAAAAACAAAGGTACGATATTATGGATGTTACTGAAATCATACCAGTTATATCAAGCCTTTATAAATAAAACAATGCAAATGTTAATGTTAACATGCTCACAATACTTACATAGCCAAAATCTGAAAACGGGTCCCTTAAGGATGGAAAATTTGCCACTATACCCAAAGCATAGAAACACTTTATAGTGCTCGGAATGAAAGCCGATCTAAACAAATTTAAATAATTGAAACACTAAGAATATGAATTATCGAATGCTAGGAAATTATTAATTTAAATATGAATTATCGGATGCTAGGAAATTATTAATTTATATAGCTTTCGATAATTGGTAGGACTAAGTTCAGTACAAAGAGGTATAAAACAATAAGTGAAATATAAAAAAAGGATGGGCCTTTTATTCTGGTTTTATGGGTTTATACTTGGCCATGAATGATGCAGTTCCAGAATCAGTTTATTTAAGCTACATTTAAAATATGGAATGTGTAAGAAAATGTTAATGTTTTAAGATCTTGAATTTACTAATGAGAACTATCAAATTGAAAAGCTTAGCAAAGGTAAAGTATACCTAAGAAAGAGGCTTGCTAACACAGTGAAGTTTAGTAAGAAGCTTAATTTCAGGAAGACGAAAACACATTGACAACATGGATTTGCACTGGCAAAAGTTGGTATTTTAATATTTTACCCAAACTATTTCCATTTCAACTGTGACATTTTGACTTTGTACAACATAAACTAACATTGGAAATAGAGGTTATTTTTTAAATTATCAATAAAAAAAAGATATTAAAAATTAAAAAAAAAAAAAAAAAAAATTACTTACTTTACAGACTGGAAAATGTGAGATACGATAATGTTGACAACCCTACGTCTTGAAGTGTCAGTTAGTGTGCCAGAATTTTTGTATTCATCTAAAATTCTTGGTCCATCTACATGCTCTTGTACTATGCGCTGTTATAGTTCTGCAAAATTATGTAAACATAACTTTGCTACTTTCTTTAAAAAAAAATTTAAATTTATCAGATGAGTCTATCTTCTTCAACCATTATGCAACATTATCGCGTAATATATATATACTATATATTATATATATATATGATGATATATATTATGATATAATATATATATATCAGGTATATATATACTACTATATATTATATATATATGTATATATATATATGTATATATATATATATGATATTATATTTGTCTATGCTTCTGGAAAACTATTAAATATTGGTCATTTTATAATTTAGACCACAGTATAAAAATATATCAGTATTATGAGTCATTAATAAAGGCTTAAAAATTTCATCATATCAATGCGCGGGCTAGTCACGCCCAAAGTAAGTAAAAGAAATTCTTCAGTAAAAACTTCAGTAATCTTTCAGTAATTAAATGGTGAACACGTATACTGTTGTCAATATTTAAGTATTCGGGTTCATTAAAGTTAAGATTGATTCTCATTAACTTAATAAAATTGTACGCAGTATTTAAGTACAAAAAATTTAATATAGACAAACAATAAGTGTCTTAAAGTTTAGTTCACGGCTTATTACAAAAATATTCAAATTTATGGCCTCAGTAAAACTGTTGGAGTTTAAGTTACTCTTTGAAAATTTGTTACTTTAAAAAGATTAAAATGTCTTTGTTTATGAAAAGGAAACCTTTTCAAACCCTTTTGGATTTTCCTGTCTTTCATTATAATGATAATCGCATTCATTATTAATTGCAAATTACTAAAAGTATATAAAGCGTTTTAGGGGGTACCTCCGAGGCGCTACGTCTCCAAAATTTTATCTACAACAAAAGGAAGAACATTTAAGGTAAATAAACATTTAAATTTTTTAAGTAATTTTAGTGCAAAGAAACTAATAAATAGACTGGTGGCGAACAGACCTGCACCTATCAAAAAATGAAAAGAAAATTTTTGAGTAATTCAACTAAAGTTAGTGGGTGTAAAAGGATTAAAATGTCCTTGTCTATCAATAGGAAACCTTTTCAAACCCTTTTGGATTTTCCTGCCTTTAATGATATGGAAAATCGCATTTATTATTAATTGCAAATTACTAAATGTTTATAAAGCGTTTATAGGAGGTACCTCCGAGGCGTAAAGTCTCCACTTCTGTCTCAACATCAAGAAGAAAAACATTTAAGGTAAATAAATATTTAAAATTTTTAAGTATATTTTTGCTGTGTTCGTTGTGATAAATTCTTCAAGATTGTTTTTTAGTTTTAATTATTTTAATAATATAATTAATTGTAGTAATTAATGTTTAATAATAACAATAACA
This sequence comes from Trachelipus rathkii, assembly GCA_015478945.1. NCBI lineage: Eukaryota > Metazoa > Arthropoda > Malacostraca > Isopoda > Trachelipodidae > Trachelipus > Trachelipus rathkii. Next base: position 33,777 of record JABUQX010058497.1, read on the forward strand.
CTGTGTGGTTGTGTTTCCTTTGAAAAAAATGGTTTATTTAATGAAATAGCAAAATAGTGTTTGAAATTAGGCTGACCCTAGGGTTGAAATTCAGTTTTTGACAAAAGTTTTTTGAAGGCCTAGGGTAGTTGTAGGCCTATATATTTTTTGATTCATATTGGTGACACAATATCAGGCATTTTTTTTAAGTAAATAATTTTGAATTAAGTATTTTTGAACAAAATGGACGATTTTGTCAAATTTAAAAAGTTGAGGTCTAATTTAAAAATTCGTATTACTAAAAGAGTAAATAAATTAAATGAATTAAAATCAAATAACTGTTTGGGTATTATTCTCTGCAAATCTCAAATAAATGAAATAAATAAATTGATATTAAAAATCAAAGAAATTGATGAAAGCATGATTGATGTTTTGATGGAAACTGAGCTTGAAGGCCTAAATATGGACTCTGAAATAGAAAGTCAAAGTGATTATTATTTAGAATTAGAAATTAAATTAAGTGTTTTTAATGAATTTATTTTAAGTAAAGAGAGTGGCTAAGAGACTGCTAAGACAGAACCTAATATTTCTGATAGTTTTGTGGAAGCCTTAAATAACATAGATCACACTACTAATGTAAAATTGCCCACAATAAGTTGTTCTATTTTTGATGGTGATGTGAATAAAATTAGTTTTCAAATTTTTTTAAATCAATTTATGAATGTAGTTGGCAATAACCCTAAACTTAATGACTCTGTTAAATTAATGTACCTTTTAGGTTATTTGAGGGATTATCCCTTAAGTATTGTGTCTCATTTATCTATCATACCAGAACATTATAAAGTAGCATTAGAATTGTTAAAAGCTGAATATTTGGATGTAACTACTATAACAAATGACTTGTTTGCCTCTTTGATAGCTATTAATATAGAATCCAAATATGATAAAGATTTTATATCCTTAAAAAAGGCATTAAATAAAATAAGGGCTATTATTTATGATCTCAAAGTACATAAATTAGATTTCACCATCTCAAATAGTCCAGGCTGTTGTTTGTTGTCACATATAGTGGTAAAAAAGCTTCCTAAAATTTTTTTAAAGGACCTAATAAGAAAAGTAGGTCATAATTATCCTGACATAAATGAAGTTCTTGAAAATTATCAGGATATAATAAAGGCTTTAATATGTACTAGTTCTTCATCGGAAAGAACAGTAGATGACAAACTTAAATTTAAAAGTAAAAGTACACCTGTTACTCCTCAAAAAGAAAAAACATCTCAAAATAATGCTACAAGTAAACAACATTCTTTGGCAAATTTTCAAACCTCAAGTAAGGTAAAAGAGGTTGAAAAAAGTGTAAATTATGTTCTGGGCCACATTCTTTGGGACTATGTCCTGTGTATAATAATTTTCTTGTTTTTTGAGATTTGTTTCTGGGCCACATTCTTTGGGACTATGTCCTGTGTATAACAATTTTGAAGGTCGTATTAATAGAGTTAAAGAGTTGGGGTTATGCGAACAGTGTGCTGGCAATCACCCGCAAGCACAATGTTTTGGTAATAATAATAAAATGAGGTTTCCGTGTAAGTGTGGAAGTAAGTCACACATACAGCCATTGTGTAATATTAATAAAAGTGAGGTGGTAAATACAACTAGCAATCATTGTATAACTTTTCATCAGAGTTTGGAGAATGAATATATTCCTCCTACCACTTCATTAAATATGGTTTTCAATGGTAATGAAAAAACTTTCAGATGTTTGATAGACACAGCTTCTAGTAGGTCTTATTTATCAAGAGAAGCTGCTGAAAAGTTAATACCTAATATAAATAGTCTTCCTATAATAGAATATGAGGTTCAAACTTTCATTGGCTCTAAAATTAAAAAGTTTCATCAAACATTAATTGGCGTAAGAGTATTTAAAAGAATAGTTTTCATTCCTTTTCTTATAGATGATGAATTAAATATAAATTATAAAGTAGATGGCATTTCAGATGTTATAAATAATATGAAACGTAATTGTTTAAATTTTGCTGATAGTAATTTTAATAATTCTAATGTAAATAGTCATATTAAAATAGATGTTTTGCTTGGAATAGAAATAATAGACTTGTTTCCATCATTTCAGACTGTACCTTTTGCAAGTGGCCATTGTTTACATATTGGTAATAATAAATTAATTCCAATAGGTAATATTTATAATTTTTTAAGTAGAGAACAAATTGTGCGTTTGGTTTAAACCAGAAAAAGTAAAAAAGTTAATAATTTTATAACTCAGTCTAAAGTTGAAACAAATAATGCCATAATTCATAAAAATGATTCTGAATGTAATAACAGAAGGCTAAATACACAAGTGTATTTCGTGTTAGAACCATCCAAAAGTTATTTCAATCCCATTGAAAAGTTTTTGGATTCTGATATTGACAATGGCTTGGAAAATCTGTTTAGCATGGAATCTTTAGGTATCAAACAGGACGAGGACATTCTGAACACGGTAGATAAAAATCAAGTGCAATTATTTAATCAAAATATGATTTTCAAAGACAATCATTATCATGTAAGCCTTCCTTGGTATGAAGACAAAATAGAATTAGTTCCTAATAATTTTAAAATATCTTTAAATATAGCTAATAGAGTGTTTGATAAATTAACTCAAAATAATTTAATAAATAAATACAATAAAGTCTTTGAAGATCAATTGAATGATAGAATAATTGAAAAAGTAAATATAAATTTTAATGATTCTTCAGATATTTGCAAATTTAAATTCATTCCTCATCGTCCTATAATAAGGCAATCGAAACAAGTAACCACTAAAATAAGACCAGTTTTTAATTGTTCCCTTAAAAGTAATAAAAACTAATAAAACTCTTCCATCTTTGAATGAGGCTGCTTACAGTGGTTATGACCTCATGAATTCACTTTTAAAGCTACTACTTGTGTTCAGAACGAATCGTACTGTTGTCATAAGTGATGTAAAACAAGCATTTTTAATGATAAGGTTAAAAGATGAAGTGGACATGAATAGGTTCACTTTCTTATGGTATAACAACGGGAGTTAGAAGCTTATAGGTACCTCACTTTAATATTTGGGTTTACATCTTCCCCATTTATATTGCATTATATAATGAAATATCATGCTTCTAAGTATCCACATGATAGATGTACTGAAATATTATCCTCAGGCTTTTATGTGGATAATTTAATATTTACAAGCATGCAAGAAGAAAGTGAGATAGTAGGTATATATCATCAATGTAAGAAAAGAATGGAAGAAGGGGGTTTTATCTTGAGATCTTGGAATAGCAACTCGGATGCTTTGCGTGTTAAGTTCAAGGAAGAAAACTCCTTTGTAGAACATTCGAGTTGTTGTGAAAAGATCTTGGGATATAGTTTCAATGTGGTGACTGACTGTATGCATATCAATAAAGTAGAATATCTGGAGAGTATTTCAACCAAGCGTCAATTGTTGTCTGAGATTTCCAAGCTTTTCGATCCTCTTAACTTTGGGCTTCCTATTTTGGTTAGGGGTAAATTGTTGATGAGACAAGTGTGGCAGCAAAATATAGCTTGGGATGAGAAAGTGCCTGGAGAGATACTGAAGGAATGGTATAAAATACGCAGTAATTGTGAAAATCTGGATACGATTGCAATACCTAGGAGGGCTCTTTCTGAAGGGAATAAGTATGGCTTGCATCTTTTTTGTGACAGTTCCGATAGTGTTTATGGATTTGTATGTTATGGAGTGGATGATGATAACAAAAGCTCCTTTATATTTGCTAAAGCCAAGGTAGCTCCTGCCAATAGGCCTAGGGAGTTAAGTATCCCTTCCCTGGAGCTGATGGGGGTTATTTTGGCCTTGAAATGCTTACCCAATATTTTGGAAGCATACAGTAATATATATTTTGAATTCATTAATATTGCAGTGGATTCACAAGTAGTTTTGAGCTGGTTATTAACCAGACAAACCAAAGTAAAATCTAAGTTTTTAAAAAATAGAATAAATGAAATGGATGGGTTAATTACTTCCATCAGTAAGAAGTACAAAGTAAATGTGTACTATAAATATGTAAATACAGCAGAAAATCCTGGTGATTTTTTAACTAGGGGTTTAACTTTTAAAAAGTACAAAGAAATATTTGCTCTGTGGTATCATGGTCCTGTTTGGTTAACTAATGATTTAGACAATTGGCCCAAGTATCCTATGTTGAGTGTGCCACAAGACTCTTTACCTCTATTAATGGTAAATGTAAATATATTAGAAAATACATGTATTAGTATTTTAGATTTAAGTAAATATTCATGCTATCGAAAAGTCTTAAGAATCACTGCCTGGATTTTTAAATGGCTTAGTAAAATTAAAATAAATGTTGATTACCAGCAAAAATCAGTAAGGTATTGGCTTAAAATAAATCAAATTCAATCCTTTGCTAATGAAATTAAATTTTTGAAAGATTATAAACAAAAAGTAAAAGTAGCTTCCTTGAAAGACTCAGAAATTCCTCCCTTGGTTTTAAACTTAAATCTTTTCCTTGATGAAAAAGGCTATTTAAGAAGCAAGGGCAGGATTAATAAGGCTCTTCTTATCAGCTATGAACAAGCTAATCCTATATTAATGGGAAGAAATCATGGCTTTACATTGCTATTTATTAAATATGCTCATGAGCAAGTAAAGCATCTTGGCATTGGTACTACTCTTAATTACATCAGAAATCAAGGTGTGTGGATACCTAAGGGTAGAGCTGCTGTAAGATCTGTATTATTGGAATGCATTACATGCAAGAAGTACAATGCTCTTTCTTACAGGTACCCACGTTTTCACTGACATACCTAGAACACACATGAATCTTATAAAACCTTACCAACACACAGGTGTTGATTTCACCTCTCATGTATATGTCAAAAACAACACCTCAAAGTTAGAGAAAATGTACATCTTAATTTTCACTTGCTTAAACATCAGAGCTGTACACTTAGAACTAGTACCCTCTATGAACACCTCTGAATTTCTGTTAGCTGTCAAGAAGGTTCTGTAAATAAATTTAGTATACCATCATACATATATAGTGACAATGCATTATATTTCAATAAAGGGTGCAAAATAATAGAAGAGTCCTTTAATACTGATGCTTTCAAGGAGGAGTTTGATAAAAATCAGATCAAACATGTAAAAATTAACCTCTTCTCTCCATGGCAAGGCAGCCATTGGGAGAGGTTAATAAAAGTAATGAAACAGTGTCTGTACAAAGCTGTGGGAAAAAGTAAAGTGACTTATTTTGAGCTTCTTACCACTCTGTCTGACATAGAAAATGCCATCAATTCCAGACCCCTAACCTATAGATCTGGTACCTCCTCTGAGTTGGAGGCAATAACGCCCAATTGTTTTTTGAAAGTAATGTTTAACAGTAATTTAATATTTAAAAGTAATTTTGATACAGTAGAATATCAAATGGGCAGTGCACCCAACAAGGAGGTACTGGATTCTACCCTCATAAAGCAAAATGAACTCTATGAAGAGTTCAGGCGTTTGTGGCATGAGGAGTATCTCTTAAGTCTCCGGGAGCGGTCTAGACACTTGTTTCAGGGTATTTGGGAAGATAAAGTAAAGGTGGGAGATGTGGTTCTTATAAAAGACAGCAATAAACCACGTCCATTTTGGAAATTGGGCAGAGTGATGGATGTGATAGTAGGTCACGATAATAACATCCGATCAGTAAAATTAAAAACCGGTTCTGGTGAAATAGGGTTGCATTCCATCAGTAACCTTTACCCCCTCGAATTAAATACAGGAGGTGGTAGTTTATCAAATGTAACACCTGTACCTACAACACCTGTACAGGATGACAACAGCAACAGACCTGGTACTTCTGGTAGTAACAATAATAATAATAATAATAATAATAATAATAATAATGATAGTAATGCCAATACAATAAGACCTCAGAGAAAAGCTGCTCTTAAACAGAGGCAGTTTATGCAAGCCAATTTGTCAAATCTATAATAAATTGCATAAATAAAGTAGTAAAATTAGGATTAAGGTAATATTAAGTTTGGTTAAGGGTAATTTTAAGGTAGATTAAATTTTTTAAATAAAAAAGAAAAAGTAAAAAAAAAAAATGTTTTTAAATGAAGTAAACCATTAAAGGAAACGCAAGCACACAGTTAAAGTAAACTCAAAGGTAGGGTATTGCTTCTCTTTTGAAGCAATCCTCTGCCCGGAGTGTATGAAAATTTATTTAGAAAACTATTAAATATTGGTCATTTTATAATTTAGACCACAGTATAAAAATATCAGTATTATGAGTCATTAATAAAGGCTTAAAAAATTTCATCATATCAATGCGCGGGCTAGTCACGCCCAAAGTAAGTAAAAGAAATTCTTCAGTAAAAACTTCAGTAATCTTTCAGTAATTAAATGGTGAACACGTATACTGTTGTCAATATTTAAGTATTCGGGTTCATTAAAGTTAAGATTGATTCTCATTAACTTAATAAAATTGTACGCAGTATTAAGTACAAAAAATTTAATATAGACAAACAATAAGTGTCTTAAAGTTTAGTTCACGGCTTATTACAAAAATATTCAAATTTATGGCCTCAGTAAAACTGTTGGAGTTTAAGTTACTCTTTGAAAATTTGTTACTTTAAAAAGATTAAAATGTCTTTGTTTATGAAAAGGAAACCTTTTCAAACCCTTTTGGATTTTCCTGTCTTTCATTATAATGATAATCGCATTCATTATTAATTGCAAATTACTAAAAGTATATAAAGCGTTTTTAGGGGGTACCTCCGAGGCGCTACGTCTCCAAAATTTTATCTACAACAAAAGGAAGAACATTTAAGGTAAATACACCATTTAAATTTTTTAAAGTAATTTTAAGTGCAAAGAAACTAAAAATAGTCCGGTGGCGCCAAGAGCCACTTCTATCAAAAAATGAAAAGAAATATTTTTTTGATATTTTTGAAAAGGTCTCGATCTATAGAATCGCCATATTGAAAAGTGTAGTATATATATATATATATATAGTATATATATAATATATATATATGTGATATATATATTATATATATAATATATATATATATATATATATATATATATATATATATATATATATATACTGAATAGTGATTTCAGTGTGATTGTGATGAGCAATCTGAACAGATGGAATTAATAGGTGATCGTAAAAGATGGTATAACAGACGTTTTTTTTTATGATCCACCTACTCTCTCACACCTCCTTCACTACTATATATATTCCCAAATATCTAAATACCCATACTCTTTCCAGCACCTCCCCTTCCACTACCACCTCCTCTCCCTCACAGCACACCATCACTTTACTCTTCCCCGGATTTCTTTTTACCTTATTTCCCCCACACACCCTTTCAAACTCCCTTCATAATTCCCTCAAGTCGTCCGTACTTTTCACTACCACCAACACTATCACCTGCAAACCACCAAGCAAAAAATTTGAAAAAAATTTAATGGGATTCACATTGATTTCCAATAGGATCCTATTCACTTTCGCTCCTCCCTCTTCCTATTTAATGTCAAATATAACTACAGGAAACATAGACTTCACCTCTCTTGCTTCTTCCTCATCTCGTGAATCTGCAGCTCTGAAAGACTCACTTCGTGCTAACTGATTTCCACTACTTGATTTTTCAATTCCTGATGGAGTACCATTTACATTGACATAGCCTATAATTATAAAGCACAATGTGAAAAATATGGGGTAGTCTGTTGAGTTTAATTATAAATTAAGTTTAGTATAACTTTAGAATAGAATTGTGCATTCAGAGAGAAACAAATCTTTAATTTGGTGACAACTTAAAGTTGTATTAAACTTTTGAAAACCCTATCAAAGGTGGTTGAAATACTTGACCACTATAAGGTGAGTTCTTTCATATGTCACTTTTGGGACAGCACATAAGCATTTGTAACAAAAAATAATTTAAAATTGTAAGATGTAGAATTGACTTCACAACTAACAATGAATGTAAATGTGCTTTGTTACATATAAAAAGAAAAAAAGTTAATAATGAGAAAACATACCTTCCACTTCAATATTAAAAAGCTTCCTTTCTTCTACCAAAACACTAAAGGTATCTTCTTCAATTAGTGCACTCATTAAGAAGTCTTTTGAACATTGAAAATTTTTCTCATTGGTAATATTGATTTATTTATCCATATTAGTCTTACTATATATATATAGTATATATATTATATATATATATATATATATAATATATATATATATTATATATATAGTATAATAGTATATATATATATATATACTCATAATAATACACATAAGAATGTGTCTGAAAGTGTAAACGTGATGGGTGTCAGAGTGGTGAATAATTACAGTGTTGAAAATTTTGATTATATATTTAATATATATATATATATATAATATATATTATATATATATATATATATAGTATATATATATATATAATATATATATATATTATATATATATATATATATATATATAGTATATATATTATATATTATCTATAATATATATATATATAATATATATTATATATATATTATATATATTATAATTATATATATATATATATATAATCAATAGATAAGGAATAGCTAAAAGCAATCAAAGTTATCCCAGGGTAAAAAACTCCATATCCATTATAATTCAACTCTGTATATTTTCTCCACTCAACACCATCACTTTACTATTTTCTGACAACATTTCTATATGAAAAATTTTGACTTTCTAAATTATATGAACAAAACCGTACCTTAAAAAAAATAAAATATATATATATTTTATGTTAAAACTTTTAAAATGCAAATATACTTTAACCAAATTTTGGTAACAATAGACTTACCAATAGAACAGAAATTTTCCCAAGTAACATCAGTAAGGTAAGTATTTTTTATCAACTTTAAAATTACAAATTAAAATCATTTTTAATAGTTTTTCCTTGGGTTATAAAGTATTTGTGCGAATGACAGAATTCTCTCTCTCTTCTCTCTCTCTCTCTCTCTCTCTTCTCTCGCTCGTTCTCTCTCTCCTCTTCTCCTCTCTCTCTGCTCTTCTCTCTCTCTCTCTCTCTCTCTCTCTCTCTCTCTCTCTCTCGTCTCTCTCTCATCTCTCTCTCCTCTCCTCCTCTCTCTCATCTCTCTCTCGTCTATATATATATATGTATATATATATATTATATATATATGATATAATATATATATATATATATATATATATATATATATATATATATATATATATAATTGTACATAAAAACAACCCACTCTAAAAATATACAAAAGCAACCTATATTTCACTGTTTTATGAGATCTTAAAACAAAAAATAAGTGTGTCATCATGTATTGACATGAAATATAAGTGAGAATATGCAATATCATCATTTAATATTCTTAGTGATTTTGGGAAATTTTGATGCATTTTTTGGGATATTTTTTAGCATAGATCACATGTAAAAAAGTGCAAAATATGGGAATATTAGATTAATTCCTGTTACACACATCCTTCATCAATTTACAGAACAGACTTGAAATCAGGGTTGGCATAAAACCCGGGTTTTTTGAAAAGGCCCAACCAACCCCGGTTTTTTTGTCCTTTTTCATAAAAAAAAAACGAAAAAAACCCGGGTAAAATTGGGCAAAATCAAAACTATATATATATATATATATATATATATATATATATATATATATATATATATATATATATATATATATATATATATATATATATATATATATTCTGATAGTCCTGCTGCTATATATATATATAGTTTAAAGTGGATCAGTAAAATTGTTTGTATATTATTATTAAAGGTTTTTTGTTGGCCACCTAGTGCATTAAAATTTAAAGGCATTTCATTTTTTAAGTTTTGTTGGTTATGTTGTCACTTGTCAATGTCTTCAGCAATTTAGCAAAGGTCATGTCACTCATGTGGGTTTCGAAAGTAACACTTGTCACCTAGTATAGTGGGTGTTTTTGAGTGTGGGATGTCTTGGCCACAGAGCTTCAGCTTAGGGCTCTTTTGCGACTCCCCTTTGTCTGGAGTGAGCAATGTTACTGCTGATAAATAATAATAATAATAATAGTAATAATAATAATAATAATAATAATAATAATAATAATAATAATAATAATAATAATAATAATAATAATAATAATAATAATAATAAAAATAATAATAATAATAAAAATAATAACAACAACAAAGAGCATTTAACTAGTAAACTAGGATTAAGAAAGTTGAAATTAACACTAAAGAAATTAAACATAAGATATTACTATCTTTCAATTAATTAGCCTTCAGTCTCAGTTGAATTTTATCCTTCATTTTTACCTTTTTTAATAAAACCCAGATAAAACCCAGATGTGGGTCTTTTGCAAGGTGGGGTTTATTGAAAAAACCAATTGGGGACAACCCAGTTGTCCCCAATCGTGCCAACCCTGCTTGAAGTTTTATGCACCACTTACACACAGGTAGAAACCAAATGAATACACAAACATAGCTCACTTCAACTACTCTCTATTATAACACAAAGTGGAGAAAAAAAGTATAAATATTATTATAGGCATCTTGACTGGCACTTTGTCAAATGCCAGTGTAGTGAGTGTTTTCTAAGTTTGGAATGCTTCATTTCAAACTTTCTAATAAATTAGGTATAGTAAACTAAAAACTGGAAAGCTCATCTTTCTATACAAAGTTCTAAATGAAGGTGTGGATGATGATTTAGAGTTTTATAGTCTTTTAGATGAGTAAGATAACTGAATGTGCCATAGATGATGCCTGATGGAGATTAAATTATAATAGATTTATAATTTTTCATAATTACTTATAACAAAAATAATTTTGTAATTTTATTTTTTTTATCATTATCAATTTTATACTAGTTAATTAATGGAAAAAAAAAATTTTATTTACCAATTTCACAGAATTAAAAGTTATATTGCTTTATTTAATTCTCAAATAAGAAAGTAGTTGTATTTTGATTAATTTTATTTCCCAGTTACTCTACTACGGTTCTACCTATTTTGTATAGGCCTATTAGTTTTATTAAGATCAAGTGTAAATTTTAAGCTAAGTATATAATATTTGATTGAATTAAGACTAAAAGTGATTAAAATATTAAATAGTGATGGTACCTAGAACTTAGAAGCCTTAATTAAATAAAAATAACATCAAAAGCCAAAGAAAACCCATTAAGACAAAAAAAAAAAAATTTTAAAAATCAATGGTTTTTATTTATTTATTTTTTTAAAAAAATGGTTTTTGGCAACCCTCTTAAATTATAATACATTTATAATTTTACATAGTCATTACATATAAAAATCATTTTGCAATTTTATATTTTTTCCTCGTCAATTTTATACTTGTCAAATAATGATTTTTTTTTTTTTTTTTACAAATTTTAGATTTAAAAGTTATATTGCTTCTTTATTTCTAAAATAAAAAAGTAGTTGTATTTTCATTACTTTTATTTCCCAGTTACTCTACTACAGTTCTACCTATCTTGTATATTTGTTACTGTATATTAAGATCAAGTTTAATTTTAATTTAAGTATTTAATATTTGCTTGAATAAGATTAAAAGTAAGATTAAAAAGTGACTAAAACATGAAGTATTGATGGAACCTGGAACTTAGGTTTAATTAAATAAAAATAGCATTAAAACCATAAAAAAACATTAAAACTAAAAAAACATTGGTTAAAAGTTTTTAAAAAAGTTTTTTTTTTAACATTGGTTTTCAACCCTGATCATACTATAACAAAAATGTGATTTTTTGGCGACTTCTCTTCAAATTTTACTTTTCTAATTTTTTTTCCCTTATATTGTAATTTAGATATTAGAAAGCCTACCTCAGGCATTAAGCAGCCCTCAGCAGGTGTTAGGTAGCTCACCACCGGCATTATCAACCCCGCTGCAGGCATTATGGTTCATATAAGTTAGGGGATTTACTCTTACAATACCTAATGTAACCTTATCATAACCTAAAAAAATCCTAGGTCAGTTTGAATTTAATAAAATCCCAATAGGTTTATTTACAACTTTGCGACTTCATAACTTTTTTCCCCAGAAGATAGTCATTTATGTTTTCTTTTTATGTTTCATTACAAGACATTTGGAGTCTACCCTGTGAGTTTCATCAAAATCAGTGCTGACGTAGTTTCGCCCTAGTATTACCATATATATATATATATATATATATATATATATATATATATATATATATATATATATATATATATATATATATATGTCGTAATTAAATATATATATATATATATATATATATATATATATATATATATATATATATATAGTGCCGCCTTTTAAAAAAAACCCATCACCTTTTGCCCTTTAAAAAAAACCCACCCATTTTCTCGGCTTATACTAGGTCTAGAACCAAAATTTTTTTCCCCCTTCTAAATACATCGATTATGATTGAAAAAATGTATTATCATCATTCTGGGTTGATTTGTCTTCCCAGGAAATTTGATAAATTTGGACAATTTTTTGCGAATTTTCAGCTTTGCAAACTGCAAAAAAATTAAAAAATGGTCTAAAAAATGCAAATTTTTTTAATTAAATATGTTAAATCCATCCTTTATCTCATCCCATGACAAATACCATAAATTTTTAGGCAACCACTAACACACAGGTACCCCTGAAAGTGAAAGTAAAAAAAAACCCATATGCCTTTAAAAAAAACCCAACTTCCAATTGAACTCAAAACAAGTAGGCATATGCTTAATGACACTATGCATAATGTATAAGTGCTATTTTTTAAGTTTTGCCATTTGGGGGGGCCAGAGACCCCAAAAAAATTTTGCCCTTTAAAAAAAACCCACATGCTTCTAAAAAAAACCCACCTTCCAAAATTCTTTTCTATATGTATATTTTTGATTTTTACACATTTATATGATTTGTAATTAACTATATATATAAATTTTTTATAAATATAAATATATATATAAATTTTTTATTTTTTATTTATATAAATTTTTTATAACGAACTAAAGGGATGCACTTGGGCAGATATAAAAACATCCAAAATCCATTCCTTATCCATAACTTTTATGATCTTTTACAAGAACAGTTAGAAAAATTTAAGTTATTTGATCATCCAGAATGCATCTGGAATTTAGATGAATCTGGATTCCCACTAGATCCCAACAATACAGAAACTATTTCTCTACAGGGCCAGAAAGTGGTGAAAGTTATTGCAGGGACAGGGCGGGAAAACATAACCGTTTTGGCAGCCTGTAATGCTGCTGGCGAAGCTTTGCCACCACTAATTGTATACACATCAAAGGCATTGAGACTAGATTCGATTCTTCCAGAGTGGGGCGGTGATGAAGGTATCGCTGTGAGAAACACCTTTTATGGTTTAAGTCGAAATGGCTGGATGAACACTGATATTTTTGAAGATTGGTTTTGCATGTTTGCAGAAAAAACAAAACAGACCCGACCTTTACTGCTTATACTGGATGGTCACATATCGCATCTAAGTTCAAAAACTCGCAGAAAAGCCATTTCAGAAAATATAATATTGAAACTACCATCTCATACAACATCAAAGCTCCAGCCACTTGATATTGCCGTTTTTGGCCCATTAAAAAAATATTGGGCAGAACAGATGAATAATTGGATATTCTCTAGTGGAATCCCCATCAAGGCCATGACCAAAAAACAATTTGTTAACAATTTGTCTGCAATCTGGTATAAAG
>JABUQX010058498.1:0-50748 GCA_015478945.1 Trachelipus rathkii
TAATTTTGAAATGAGCGTATTCAAAGTATATATATATATATATATATATATATAGGTATATATCATATATATATTACATGATTTATTATATTTATATACTATTATATATAATATATCACTATATATATATGTCTCTATTGACTATTTTGTGCGTATTTTTTACTGGGATCCATAGTTAAAGCGTATATTATAGTCATGTAGACTAATACTTATATATATTTGGGGGGTTGGCGGGCGATACTATATTATAGTTGTAGAATGCGTTTCTTGTCTGAATAGAGTTTGGTGTTATGTTGTATATGTATTATTCCGGGAGAATTAATCCGATTATCTAATTTACTTTGGTTTAGTTCATGTCGACTATAGTCACACCTTTTTAGTTAGTGTAATATTAAGTAATAGATACTATCTGATCTTACAAACTATAGCCATAAACTATATAGTGGTGAAGGTAGTCGTCAAGGCTAGAGGGGACTGTGATTATATATTTATAGTAATGATAGTAGTGTCTTATATTTAGTGGAGTGATTCTATATATGTAGTGTAAAATTTCTATAATAGTGAAATTCATTATGCATTATTGAAGGGATGATAAAACGTATATATTGGTGCTAAGAAAAATTTTCTCAAGGGTGAGAGAATATTATTGCTTTCGGTAAATTTTATATAGGCACTTAGTATCACTTATTCACGTACTTAATATATATTAAGTTATCAATCAAAACATACGAATCAGCAACTGATCCGTGAATAAGTTTCTTAATTCTTTAAAGAGATTTTGTTTCTTTAAATACTTTGTTATATTTTTTGATAGTTTTATTATATGAAAATTTAATAGAGAAAATAGAAATTAATAAGCTTTAATATTTTGTTATGCCTTTCTATGTGATTGTTAATTAAAAAGAAGTAAATCTTTACGACACATAACTGAGCAATTGGTGTAAATATCATATAGGTTTGCTAGAAAAAAAATGACTAAACGCATTTAGCAAATTGGAAAAGGTTTTAAGAGATATGAAATACCATAAAGATAAAATGTAAATTAAAAAGTGGGTCAAAAGCGCGTACTTATACTAAGTCGGATATAAGGGTTTCTATATGATTGGCTTAAGTTCTAGATATATAAGGTACTTATATAATCGATTTATATATATAGTATATAAATAATATATATATATATAATGGATTTTATATATATAAGGTGTAATATATATAAGTTAGTCACTAAGTATATATATCTGAAGCGTGATCTTAAAGTATTTAGGCTATAGTGTTGATGATATACATACATAGTGAGTCTTATAAGATGCTAAGTCTATATAGGTTCATAATATAGTGCTCAGTTCGAAGGTCTAATGTGCTAAGTATTATCGGTAGTGTATCTATATAAGTGCTAATGATCCGATAGGGTCATAAGTTTGAGTCATAATTATTATATCCCCTAAGATTAATATATATTAAGGTATCTATTAAGTGCTATAAAGTTATAAGTATTATCGAAGGATATTATATATATACTATAGTTATATATTATGTAATAATAAATAATAACGAAATGTTTTATTTAAATTTTACTCATTTTATCATGTTTATAAAATTTAAACATTTTTATTTATTATAAATTATTTTTTTAATTGAGGAATTATTTAAGTTAAATTTATATAACTTTAAAAGCTTTTACATAATTTAAATTTAATAGTGTTTTTTTTTTTAATATAAATTAAAAGAAATTGAAAAATTAATTGATAAATTAATTGCTAGTGAGGTTTTGACGAGTTAAATATATATAAGGGTAATTACAAAGTTAGTATATTATATAATAGTTAGTGATAATATAGTTAAGGTTTCATTTTAATAAGGTTGGTACTAATATCATATATATATTTATTTCTCTCAAAAGAAATAATTAATATACATACATAATATATTTTTTTTATAAGTAGCATACGGGCAAATATATTATTTTTATTTTCGGAAATTTGGCAGCTTAGACCTTCGATCTTATATCAGTATTCCGCGATATCAGTATAATGAGTACTAACTTAAATTATGTAATACAGATTCAATTATATATATATTATCAGGATATTATTGAATATATATATGAATTAAGTTTTTATGTACTAGTTGGTTATTCCTGGTTGAGATATTTGAATATAAGGCGTTGAACGTCCTCTTTTCATAACTGAATTATACCGTAAAGTATGAGCTCAGACATATATATATCACTTATATATATAATACTGATATATATAGTCGTTTCGAAGGGAAACGCGAAAATCGATCTATAAAGCTATTATTTTGAGTGCTAGTGACTAGGCACACTTATATATTATTATAATAGGTATCATATATAATAAACTTATACTTCAATATGAACTACATATTTGTTTCAATGTGACAAAGGAACCCACTAACTCTCTGAGCTACAAGGGAGAAAGCGCCAGACATGGGCTGGAAAAATCACACGAAAAAACGGTTGGAGACCTCATGAGCACATACAGATTTCAAATGTTAAAGGAAGATTTGAATGGCGGAATGAATAGTCCTGTCAGTTCCAAAAATAGAATAAAAACTAATAAAATTGTAAGTGCGCTGTGTTCAAGCTAGTTAGTGAATAGAAAATCCTCTTAAATTAAACACTTTAACAATAACTAGAGGTAGGTATAATAATTAAAGAATATTTTCACTCTCTTGCGAAAAAGATTATATTAGGGTATATAAATAAATAAAATGTTTATCTTTGCTTATGTACACGGACAGTAATTTAAGTATGTAAAAGTTTTAAAGAGATTTATTTTTGTGAATTCTTTTATTAGATAGATAAATAAATACTGATGGAGCGTAAAGTAGAGGAAAAATTTGCACGAACGGCGAAAATACGATCACACGGGAACTCGCAGTCACACAACAATCAAATGGATTAAGAAATGGCGGAATTTATGAATTGGGTATAGCTACGGCCAAAATTTGCATATGCTAGGAAGGGTCCCGTGAGCAATATTAGTGGAGCTGTGAGTGAGAATAAGGTTCTGACGCAAATAGGGAGAGCGTGCGAGGTATCGATCGCGATCATGTAGGATTCCGCATTTGTCGGTGGGCTAAGGAAGAGAACTCCATGGTATAATAATGAGTCATATAGTGCTTTAAGTATAAATATATCAGATTGGTCTAATCATAGGGCTTACATTATCCAAAGAGTATAATTTATCCCATGCTAAGTCGAAAGTTTACTATTATAAGTTTAGCGAAGTTTCGATCAGGTATCTTATATATAGTATAGTTACATAAACTGACATCGTATAGTGAGTCTACTAAAGTATATATATATATAATATATATAGAGTATTCGAAGTAGTAGTTTATGTAATAAGTTGCCTAAAATATATTCTAAATAATTTACCTATTATACAATATATATATATAATGAAATAAATAATTATAATAATAATTACATAAAATTTTTTTAAAGTATCCAAAATGTATTTTTTTTTCGGAATATATTTTGGGCACTTTAAGTAACCTGATCATATAATCATGATTCCCGATCAGTATATAGTATATATAGAGTTCTCATATTATATTATAATATATTGAATCGACATTATAATTCGGGATTTGAGATGGTATAGTTATTTAAATAGGTAGCTTATAGTATATATAACTATTGAGCGTTATATATATATATATGTGATATAAGGCGTTTCAGTATTATTATATATATATATTATATAGTACCTCACGCTTTCGATTTATATTACCTCTATATAATGATAGCTGACTCAACTATATATAGTATATCATATATTTAATCCTCGACGAAGAATGAAAAACTTCACTTGCGTGACAAGGTTCATTTTTATTCGAATAGGTATGATAACCGATAAAACGATATCTAATATAACTGAATTTATTGATCGTGCATGTAAATACTAATATCTTTTTTTAAAGGTCATTAGTATAAACTATTAATACATCTATGAGTCAACCCCATGATTAAATGTAGATATATGTCTCATATACGGGATCGTACGATATATATATTATATAGTATATAAGTCAAGTATGATGACTATTATAGTGTGATAAATATAAAAAAATCAGCAGAGGACAAAATTTTCTCATACTAATAATAATAAATTTATTTAAGTGATATTTAGCATTTTTTAATTTTTCGGATAATTTGCATACTAGACATTATCGACTAGTATTCTTAAGGTTAACCGATCAGTCACAGGAAAGGACACACAAATATATCAACGATACGAACAGCTTTTATTGAGACAGAAAATACTTTATTAGGACATCAGAAAGTTTCCCTATATATAGATGCAAAAGAATAGAACTACTGAAAAAGTGTCATGAATTAATAATTTTCATTGTGTGAAACAAAGACAAATTAAACTAAGTAAAATAATAAGTTTAGGACTTCATAGTATAAATTTCAGAAAAATATTTTCTCTTGTGATAATCCACGTTAAGTTTGAAAAAGGTTAAATAAATTTACGTGGTATGATTATTATTTACTTACAATATTATTTTTTTACCGTTTGATTTATAAATAATATAAAATATAAATAAATTAATATATATACATAAAGAGAGAGAAAAACAATAATAAAACATGTTTCCTTCTCCAATGTCGAAATGCAGCTACCACTTAAATATTGGAAGTATTAAGGATCTTTTCCTTGAGCAAAAGTAAATTAATTATAGGTTTACTCTTTTTTTTGGTGGTGGTTATAGCAAGGAATCAGGAGTAAAAAAAAATTACCATGTGTCGTGTTTTCTTGCTCCCAAGCTAAGCATGATTCTGTGAGCGTCAATTTATGTTTTTTACCTTTATGGTAGAAGCTTCCTTGATGAAATATTTTTAAAAATATATATAACTGTATATATATATATATGAGTAAGATTTAGAGGTTAATTATTTCTGATAAAACTGTAGGATTTTAGGTATAATAATATATCAAACAAAAAACAATTTTTTTTTTAACCTTTAATATATTTATTTTTTTATTCTTTGAAGTTTTTTTTATAGTTTTTATATCTATATAAAAATTAACTATTGAAACCTGCATTATTTATTATAGTAAGCCTAGCCTAATTAATATATTTACGTTCTTGAAACCTGTATTATTAAATAACGTAATTAAAAGGCCTATTATTTTATGCATAAAAATACACTATAGCTTAAATTAATATTATGCATATATATAGTATATATATTATATACATATAATATAAATATAATGTAATAATAATTAAAGTATAAATAATAATAAATAAATTATAATATATAATATGATATAGTATATATTTAAAATAATCGAATGCCATATAAATGGGAGTGACATTGCATGAGAGCCACGACAGGTGAACAAGAGGGGGGAGACTGTATTTCACATACCCCAATGGTAAGGGAGGGGCGGAAGGAAAATCCGCCGAGATACTACTCCAAGATACAAAAGAAGCGGGGGTTCCGGAGAACCTTCCCCGGAGGGGGGGAAATAGATTTCCCTACCGCTTGATATGTACCCAGTGAAAGACCGATAGAGACCACCGACTCACTGCTATCGGTGCGGTAATAACCATCTTGAAGGTTACCATATAATTAGTAAATGGATATAAATATTAATTAAATTATATAATATAATATATATATACATTCAATTATATTAGATATTTAATTAAATATATAATAATTAATTATATAAATTTAATTAAATAATTTATAATTATATTATATATATATAAATTAATTTATAAATAATTCTAGGACTTATATATCTTTTTTATATAAAATAAACTCAATACTGGGGTTTTTCCTCACTCTATATATATATATAAATTATATATATATATAATTTATAATATGATATATATATATATATATGGCAATCTTTCACGTTACCAGAATCCTAAATTCTAACAGAATAATTAAATTATTTTCGCAATTTTGTAAAGATTTTTTATTAATTATATTTGTTAACAGTTCATTAGAAAATAACATAAATTATATATATTTCTGGAAGATAATATAGTGTTCGAAACCTTAAAAAATTAAAAAAGACGGTGTCTTGTAACGCATCTGTGTCCATCGTGTTATCGTACACTTAATGAACTATTTATTTTATCATTCATAATCAGGACGTAGAGCTCTAAAAAGGATACTAGGCCACCTACGAGGAAAGAAATAAGTGGGTGCGAACACACTCTCAAGGATCTCTCGTAGTGAGTGAGAATCCTCTCGGGTGTGGGTGGACAGGAGAGGTGGACGGGTGGAATCGACAATGGAGAGGAGAGGTCGACGAACTTTTTTGGTGGTCGCGTGTGAGCACACACATGTTCTTTGCCAAATCAAAAAGACGGCGGTTCACGACACGATGCATCATCAATAAGAAATAGGTAGGGTACACATAAGGTCTCAGGGTTCAGAGAGGACACAGCACACGGGATATTCACTTACATCCGCAGAGTGGCTTGTAAATATAATATTTAAGAGAAAAAATGTTGCAGAGATATATAATAAAAAGGTAACACCTAAAGTAACCGGATACAAGCATAATCTTCGTCATATGCGCATAACCACGTAGTGTGAGTATTTTAGGGGCTTATAATTAAAAATAAATTTAAAAAAATTTAATGCTTATAAAGAAAAGTACATTCTATATATATGCGAAAAAATCTCTTCAAAAATTTTTAGAAAATAATTTTATATATTTAAATAATCATTCTTGCTTCTCACGTCCGGATATGTTTTTATAAAATAAAAAAACTTGAATCTGTCAGTGTGAGCCATTTTTTCTTTTACTTTTAAATTATTTCTATTTCATTATCATGGAGTAGCTGGAGAGCTCTTAAAATAAAGTGTACCGTAACGACACAAATATCACACGGAGTCTTTTATGCGGGTGGAGAACGAAAACATTTTATTATACGAGAGGTGTGCGAGAGCGTGAGAGAGTGTCACACACACATTTAGTACTCTAGAGAAGTCGAAACGTTAATGCTCTCACTGATAAGTTATAGCTCGGTCTTCTCTCAGAGTTGGAGGAGTGTATAGCGGTCGGTGAGAGGGATTAGGAGGAGTTACACCGCTTTAGGAATTTTTTTTTCTATTATAGAATGTATGTTTAATTTGTTTTATTATTCATAGAGACTTTTATTAAGTTCGTCAAGAGAAAGAGTTTTGTTCATTTTCGGTTCGTAAATTTTATTCTCATACTGTGTAGTAATATTTCACTTATACCCTAGTGGGGATTTCTATAACACATTCATTCATATAAACTATTATTTTAAAATAAAGTTTTAGTCTTGCATACGAGATAGTTATATAATGTTTTATAGATTAGTTGGTGGATATATTTACATAATAGAACATTTTATGTCGCAACTTTTAGGAAAAAAATCTAAATAGAAGATACAACTACTATATATATTTTCTAATTTATGAAATTTATTTTATCATTAAATATGATGTTACATAATTGTACATCGATATACGACTGATAATAACTTACTCAGGCTATCGCCATAAAGTTTATCATAGATTTTTTTATATTTAATTTTTCTATATTTTTTGTGTGTGTAGATCAGTTCAGCCAGATATATCACAGGATTTACCAAAAAATACTGAGAAAGATATAAATAGCTACGGGGACACTTATATGTCAATCGAGAAGAAGAAAATCCTATTATTATCTTATTAGTATGAGTTAAATCACCCAGTTCTCTCTCTTTCTTATATGATTTAGTTAAAGAAATCAGAATTTATAAAAGATGTATCATTATGACAAAAATAGTTGGCTTCCCTTTAATCTCTATTTTTCTAGAGTGTGTTCGTCGCTGATAATCAGTAGTGATTATATATGGATATAATTTTATGTTTAAGTATATTTTAAAAATTTTAATTATATCGATTATAATTAAACTTTTATATATAAATATTATATATTTAACTCAATATATCATATAACTTGATAAAATATAATATAATCGAGTAGTAGTGAGTTACTAATATTTAATTTTATTCCCTTCCTTATTTTTAATAGTATTTATTTTACCTGAAATATGTCTAATAACAAAATATAAATCTATACTCATGATTTTTCAAAACAAATACGATTATATATTACGACGGATTTATGTGACAATGAATAGTCAGCCTCGGTACGGAAACGGAGTGAGAGAGCATCATGATTTCTTTCGATAACTACATTACATCAGCTAACTGGGAAAAGGAATACATTGCTGGAATGCTGGTCATATTTTTCCATAATTAAAAATTAAAGCTAAAAAAAATCAAAAAAAAAAATAAAAATAACAAATATTTTGTTTATGAAAAAAAAATTATATCAACGTCCCCAAGCTGCAGCTTTTATTCTTAGAGCCTGTGGATGCTTACTTGAAAAAAGATTCCATTTTTACTCTAATTTTTTGAGGAGTAAAAATTAAAAGGTTGGTCAATTTCAATATGCTTTTTATTTATATATTTATTATTTAATTGATGTCGGAGGGAATAGATTAGAAGCTTCTGTGCTTATAGAAAAGACCTTGAACGGAAATTAATTTGTTATTTATTTTCGCTCCATTTTCTCCGGTGAAAAGAATTCATAAATAGCACTATTCGCTATAACTTTAACGTTTGTTTGTCCTGTATCTCTTTTAGAACGTGAAGAGAATACGTGCCTATGAAGGTTTCGGTGGCCGACCAGTGAGAATGGCAGTTGTTTTACTCCGGAGTCTTCTTCACGATTCGGGGAATCTATTGTGTACGAGAGACTAAGTGGTCCGTTTTCTAGCAACCTACCCGGCGGTAAGCAGGTTCCGAACACCGCGCTCTTTGGTAATTTGGGTGTCGCCGGGGGTTCTCTCGCCCCTCCCCTACGAGGGTAAATGGAACGACCAGTCCGCAAGATTTTCACAGCTGGTGGTTAGCGCACGTCTCTAGCTCGGAAGGGCACGACGCTAAATTGCCGTGTAATACCTTTAACAATAATAATAGTGACTGAGTAGCTATTACTTTATTTTCTGAGATATATACTGTAGGATAGGGCTTTTATTCGGTATAATATGCACTAATTACGGACGGGGGTTCCTAATAGAATTAAGGTCCTCACAAGTAGCCGTTTTGTAATCTCATATTGGCTTATATATACTTACGATACGTATATCACTGACATAAACTGTTGAGGTGAATACTATAGCTTAGTATACCTTTCTGTCTTATATTAGTTATATCCCGGTGAATAATCGGTACCAATTGTCTATTAAAGTGAATATCAATATAATAAATATGTATCTTGTCCAAATATATAATATAAATTTAGGGTTATATATAAAAATTTACATATATTTATATATATATATATTATAGACGATGAGTCAAAACTATTTTTTAAATAGTCCGCAGACCGGCACGCCTTATCCCACCTCACCCCAAAAAAAAAGCTATTGTTAATGTTTTAATCTCTCTTTTTATTGTATATTTGTTTTTTTATAACACTAGTTCTCTACTAACAAAACACTCTATAGAGAGAAATTTACTAAGAAATGTATTTTCATTTTTAGCCTGTAGTTTTGTAGTTCTCTGAGAATTATTATAATATTTTTGTTTTTTTTTTTTTCGTTATTTTTAGTGTCATAGAGATAAAATTTGTGCCAGGAAAATTTTCCAAGCTCAAGAGTTTTGTCTATATGTTTCCGGAGCTGATTGTGGCTCTTTCTAGAGGATATAGTGTCCATAATACATTTGATTTATTTTTAAAAATATATGAAAATCAATAAATAAATTTTTATAAAATATAATAATATTATTTAATTTATGAATTTAAAATTTAACTTAATAAATAATAAAGTTTAAATTTATATAATAATATATAATAAAAATAATGATAATAAATAAGTAATAATAACAGTTTTGGTTTTAATAATATATCACATATTAAATTAAATAATAATATAATTAATAAATAATAATAGTAAAGTAAACTATTAATAATATAATATTATATAGTATTTTATTAAATCTTTACACAATAAAGTAATTACCACAAATAAAATCTTTTTAAAGTACCTATTCGCAAAATTGAATTATAAAACGATATTATTGTGAGCATCTGAGATAAACTCATATTTTATGTGTATTACTGAGGTATTATCATCTTAAACTTGTTGAGGAGAAATACGATATGGTCAGCTATGACACATTGTGTTTATTATATATATTTCTAATTAACGTAAGTTTCTTAACAGGCTTGTACATTAGAATCTAAAACTCATAAAACAGATATCGAAAAGTCACCGGTATCTTTTTGTTTTCTATATTATCTATTCTAATCTTATTCTCTTGTAAATAAGAGATATATAATTATTATGAAAAAATTCTCTCTCTGTTTATCACTCTTTCTTTACTCACAGTAGTTTATGATTATCTATTCTCTATATTATGTTACTGCATGTATTTCCATTTGGCGCATTTCTTTATTCATATATATTAACTTTTCATTATAAATCTGCCGACCTGTCAAAAATATAGTAGAGCAGCCTATATTGGATACTATCTATTTTACTTTTCTAGAATAAAAGGTATACGATACGTAACGCAATTCTAACTGTCATGGTGAGGGTACTAAACTAAACTAATATATATCAGGGTATATAATACCTAGAAGGTAAAGTATATATAGGGGTATTTATTGAGCGTGAGTGGATATTCGTGACTTCTTTAAGATTCTTTGTATTTATATATATATCGTCAATATATTATTAATATAGTATCAAAAAATATTTTATATAGCTGCTCTTATATAGTATTATATTTTTAAATGTATTCTATTGTTAGTAATATACCTTATATTCTACTTTCGTATATGTGTAATGGTATTATCTATATACTATATTATATTATATATATATATATATTATTATATATATATATAATATATATATATATTATATAATCCTACTACGAAGAAGAAAAGTTTCACTCGCGCAAGGTTATACATTTATTATAATATGTTTCAGCCTATTCTCATGTCACCTTCAGATCTTGAAGACAAAATTGTAAGTATAAATACATGTAAACAACAGTAATATCATGTAAACAACAGTAAGTTACTTCCTTTGTTTCTCACATTTTCAAATGCAATAAAAATAAATCCTGCGACATCACTTCAGAAGCAATCCTTGAATCTGCGATTTTCGATGTTGAAGCACTATTCTGAAGAGGGGATCTATCTCTAGGGTAATTCTACTAGAATCTAAATGGGTGTATCGAACGCCAGGCCTCTCTTCCTTTCTACTCCTGAGAGAGTATCGATCTGATTCTACCGGTTCTCTAGTTTATTGACGAACATCGTGAAAAATTTATAAAAAGGAACAAAGTCTGAATTGTAGAATAACTTACGGAGGTAAATATACAAACAAACAAAACCTGAATTTATGGATAAAGTCCCTGTGCGGAACGTAGGTGATTGACGCGCTTATTCATTCTATGTGAAATATGTCGCTATAGTTTGTTCTCATCCCAGGGTTTTATGGAAAAAAATCTACAATTTATATTAGTTGGCTTCTTGCATATTTATATTAATGCATATAATTTTCTGAAAATTTGTTCTCAAGAGAGGAGAGTGCTGTCGAGCTCAGGACAGAAAAATAATCTCTTTCTCAAAAAACGATCACTAAATATATTAGGATAAAATTTTTGATTTATTACTGGAGTGAGGATACTGATATTTTCTTTTATATCGTAGGACAAAACCGGTATTATCTATTCATTCACTCTTAATATCATCCCATTTATATTTTCTACTGGTGGAGGGATGAGGTCTTCTATTATATAGTGAGTTCGCCGGTGAGTGAATGTTTTCTCACTTTAAGTATTTGAGAAGTTATATATATATCTCTAGTAGGCAGTATATCATATCGTGCGTGTTGAAAGATGCGGGGTAACTTTCACGATAGATGTTAGTCAATAGCGATTTTATCGTGAATAAAATCTTCTTTCACTTGTTTTTATCGTTTAAGCTTATGTTGTGTGTGTGTGTTGTGTGTGTAACTGAGTGTTTGTACATTGGTATTGAAGACTCTGTAAATATAGTTACTCTCCTTGTTTCTTCGCTGTGCGGAGGAGTATATATGAATTTCTACTTTTCGAGTAGGGGTAGCGTATACGAGGACTACCTATTGAGGTAGTTATAATACGCGGTTTATAGCTTTCAGATTATGATACGAGTGATAGTATCTTTAGTAATTTTTCATCTTTTTCGTTAACATAATAAACGGTACGTATATCATATTACGTATAGTAAGAGGATGTACTAGTAGTCGTGGACTTTCGTGTGAGTGTAAGAATGGATATTATATATAATTAATAATATCATACTACATGATATATATAGTTGATGCTTATGTTCTTTATACATTTACAATAATGTACGTAGCAGAAGATTTCGAAATATAAAGAATAATATAATTTTGAACGAGATTTGTAGTTATATCAAAGGAACAATAAATTAAAATAACACAAATTAACTCTAGTATAAATATAATATAATAATGTATTTATGTACTAATTATATTCATCGTGAATAGATTTATGTAAACTATAAACTATAAGATAATAAATATATATCGTATTTTTCCCTCGCAAGATGGTCTGGAAAAAGAAGTACAAATAAAATACTTTTTTAGATACTTTTGAAGCTACTCAGTCATGATTATTATTATATATAATATACATTTCATAAGGCATTGAAAACTACCATATATATATAAGTACTATATATATATATACGTAATAACTATATAATATAGTATATATATAGACACAGTATCCAGTTGATATTATATATACGGTATCTTATTTTCATAAGTTTTAGGTGAGAGGTTTTTTTGTATAATAGCTCTGTGAGATAATAATTCCCATCTCGAGCTAATGATAATAACGGTAAATCGAGGTGCTACTCGTACGTGAGTATAAGCGTATTAGTACATATTTTATGCTGGTTGATATCAATACGTAACTTCACTAGATGATAAATCCGTCACGTAGTATTATATATATTACTATATAGTAGCCATCGTAGTATTCATTTTATTAAGAATTTTGTGAGAATATTGATAATAATATAGATAATAGAAATATTAATCTAATGCTTGTGCGATATTCGAGTAAAGATGTATGTGTGTAGGTAGTATATTTTTTTGTAATAGCAATAAAATAGCAATAAAACTGATCATTTATTTTTGAGATATACTATATATATATATATTTATAGACTATATACGAAAACTCCTCGTTTACTGCCATAGGATCTGCTTACCATACTTCTCACGTAGTATGCACATCTTGTACCGATGAATAATATATATATAGGTAGACGACGTAGCGTTTTGTAATATCGTCGCTCTAGTGTCTCAATTTCGATATAGCGTTACGTGTCGTCTAATTATATATATGGGTGAGAGTGGTATGATAGGAATTTTAGAATCCTCGAACACCTCCTGCTCATTTTCGCGCTGAGATGCATTCTTGGTCTCGTCTCATATGAATATTTCAGGGTGACGTTTGAGGAATGGTGGTGAGGGAGAGAGGCGTAATCTCTCCTTTCGGTATATTTTTGGGGTCCGCTCACAATTCTTCTCTCCTCAGATTAGATTTAATTTTCTTCTGTGCTTTTCTAGCTGTTCTTCCTTGTGTTTTCTTATATACACACCTTTGATTTTTTGCGAGTTTTAAACGAATAAGTAGAGGATGGGAAAGAGAGGAGCTTACATAGTTTAATTTTAATTTATTACCGAATTGGAAGACTTGGTGGTTTTATGCTTATTTATTTACTACGTTCTGTGTGAATATATGTCCGCGAAATAGGGAATCAAGTTGATTTAAGATTACTGTAATCTCTATAAAGGAAGAAGAGGGATCAGATTTTGAGCGTGTTATAATTTGTTCTTTCTCTCGGGGCTCAACATGAGTTTTGGAAGATCGAGAACATTGGACATATAATTTTATATTAAAGGGTATATAGTATATAAATAAACATACTCATATACTCAGGTACAGGTTTTTTATACTATTTCATTAATTTAGGTAATCTATATAAGTGGGGCGTACACTTATCACTGAAGGCTATCAGCTAGTACTATATACTAATTTTATTAATTCCTCTCACATCTAACACGATTCTAGTTTTAGTAGAGTATAGATATATAATTTATATATTATATTTATACGTGAGCTCATTATTATTGCGTATTTGTAGTCATATGACGATCACGTTATTCCAAAGACCCGGTTTTAGTACCTATTATCGTTACTATCATCACTCCAGTATATAAAGTCGTACTATCGTGAGACATAAGTATAATCTTCTGATCTTGCTTGAGATCGTTAATTTTTTCTTCGCGATTTAGAATTAGTATACTGTAGAAATATGGATAAGATAGTATTCTTGGTATTAACATATCACCGCTGTGTCATTCAAGCCGTCGACCGATAGTTATAGTTGAGACATATAATAATACATAATTTCACCAATTATCTTGATATCTATGATCTACGGCATGACTAATCAGATACAATAAATATAACACTCTTGATTGAGTATATATATATAATTATATGTAAAAGAAATTAATCAATATATATATTAGAGTGAGATAAGTATCTATCAAAATAATAATCACACAATTTTATTTTTATAATTAATTGCTAGTGTGCTGGAGAGTGAATATATTCTGAACTATTTATGTGATTATCACATGGAATGAAATTAATCTTACCATACTCAATCTAATTTGTTAGTATAATATATCATCGGTAATAATGAGTAGTATTAATACATAAAAATAATAATAAATCGAAACATAATAATAATACCACGTAGTATAATTTATGGACAGCCGATTACCGATTAATACTCAGATAATTTATTGAGATAATGATTAATAATAATAAATAACTCGAATAAATACATGAGAACCATAATTCCGCAAACGATTTCGCTAACGCGTCTGAGGATTGCTTGTTATTCGTAACGAGACGTCCCCAAGTGCTTGCGTTGATACTACACAAATTAAACGATAAGACCAAATATGAGAATTGAATAAAAACAAATAAACATATATCTGTTAAGAACAATTAAATGCTATAGTATAGATCTATTCAGATAAGAGTAGAGATGCACACGTGAAGCGACGAGAGAGCGAGTTTAGAGTTAAGTTATTGATGCATGAGAGAGCATTTTAGAGACGGTAGGCGAGGGAAGGGAGGGAACTGAGGGAGCAGAGAGAGTATCGCAAGCACGAGAGAGAGAGGAGAGAGGAGAGAGAGAGAGAGAGAGAGAGAGATCAGGGAATGTTCCCATGTATCAGGATTTTTTTATTTGTTGATTATTTTATAGTTAAGGTTCGCGTTAAATTATTATATACTATTTTGGTGAGGGAGGAAAACCTTCAATAAAAACAAATTATTAAAGTACTATTTAAAGCTGACAAACATGGGTGTTTACTGTGGAGTACTGGCTACATAACCAAACAGAATAAGGTTTTTGAATAACTATTATTTTATTCTTCCTTTTATATAGGATAAATTTTACTTTTTCGATTTATTAATAAATTTTTTTCGGTCTGGACCAAAAGAACGTCAAGGAAGAATTACTCATAATGCATTCTTATCCAGAATCTCATAAAGGATTTTCCATCGCAATAAATTTTAAATGTATAATAATAATAATAAATAAGATAACTCAATTAACATATTACACATGAATAATAATTTTTGGTTTCGGATCCACGCAGGGACGGAATTGAACTTTTCGTTAGAAGTATCATTCCTCGTCGTCTGTCGTGTCCCATATGAGAATTCACACTGAATTCACCAAATAAATTAAATAATTAATAATAAGTTTGAATTATTAATAATAATGATATTGAATAGTTATACGGTATAATAAATTAAAATTATTATATGTGTAAACCGTTGTCCAAATTTACCTTTATTTGTGTAGTGATTATTATTAATCATCGAATTTTAGTTATATATTAATTATTATTATTATTTTATATCTATTAATTACTCTTATTGTATCTATCTCATTTCAGGTTATTTAGTTAAATTCTTATTTCTTTATATAATATCTTTTTATTCTCTCTTTTGTTTTTTGTGTTTTTTTTTTTATTAATTATTATTATTAATTCATTATCTCACTCGATCCATTCTAACCGTTTCATTTTCACTTATTTCTTTTATTATATCTTGTGTGCACATTTTCTATATTTTCAATGTAGGTCATAATTTTTGAGCATTTTCACACATTTTTGCTTTTATTCTCATTTTGAGTATTTTCTTATCTTGATCATTTCTCATTTATCATTTTCATATTGTGCACACTTTTTCATTTTCTTATGTTTGGTGATATATATTTCATTTTTCATCTTTTTCCATTCACAACCCTATGTGAACTTATTGTTATCTCTCATATTTTTTTATTTTGATATCATTTATTTGCTTTTGTGAAGATATTTCATCTCTTTACCTCTTTTCTCATATATTTATCTTAAATCCAATTGTGTTATTTTTATTTTTGTATTAGAGTATTAGAGTATTAGTCCAAATTATAGTAGGTTCGGATGTAATTTTGAGTATTAGTATTACAGGCTATTTAAAATTAATCTCTAGTAATTACTTGGCTTCCTTAGCTAGAAAACAATCTATTTGAGTGAGTATAATAAATCAAGCATAAAATATAAGTGAGATTATCGTACTAGTGAGTAATTATATATAGCTCATATCTCGCGTCTATATAACTCTTTTTATATATATAATTACTAATATAATATGATATATTATATTATATAATGTCTTGGCAATAGTTCTCATTATTTATATATATATTAATATACGTACTACGTTATAGGTACACTATATACTCTAATATTTATCAGAAGCCCTATATTTCACTAGTGATATAGCGTAGAGTAAGTATTTCAGGATTTAATTAGTACCTATATAATTAAAAATATACTAATATATATATCATTTATATTATTATATATAAAACATATATATTATTTGTTTAATTAATTATAATATATTATTACCTAATAAATATTAATAATAATTTAAAACATATAAATATGACATAAATAAAAAATTGTTGACAATATATGTGATAATTCTTAATAATATTTATATATTATAGTAAACTAATCTTACATATAGGTTTTATAGTATACAGATAAGTTCTGGCAATTTATGCGTGTTATCTCATACACAGTTAATCAGATATAAATAGTAGGTAAATCATTCACAAGTTTGCAATATGCCTGGTTAAGAATAATGAAAATAGTTTTAAAATTTGTTTTTAATGATAGTAATTTCTAGCCCTGAAAGGGAAAAGTTGAGCTAGTTTTGAGCTCACTACGGGCTGCTTGAAGGCCAGTGTTTTGTCTCCTTGAATGGGCAGAGCTCTACGTCAGTGAGGTCCGCTCTTAAAACAAAAACAAAAAACAAAAAAAATATGATTTTATAATTATTTATTTTTTTCCTTAATTTTTATATAAAGCTCTTAATTGTAAATATTTTTGACTATTGTTTTTTTGCTTTCGCGCATATCATTTTCCATTCAAATCAAATGACTATATCGGATTTTTGTCAAATCACCTTCGAGATCCCGGAAAATACCATTCCATGGACTCTACATATAGTTAGAAGTGAAATAAGAAGTTGATTTATGTTTAAAAAGATTATTTGTATTTTCTCTATTTTTTTCATTTCTTCTTGCTGTTTTATTTTTTAAATGTATATTTAATCTCTCTCATCTCTCTCTCTCTCTCTCTTCTCTCTCCTCTCTTCTATATATTAATATATATATATATAATATATTATATATTATTAATTATTTATATATATATATAATTATATAATATATATATATATTATTTAATATATATTATATATATATATATATATATAATATATAATATATTATAATTAATATTAATTATTATATATATATATAAGTATATATTATATAATACTATATGATATCAAACCTAATTACTTTTTAACACCTGAATAAGAATTATTATGATAGGTTTTAGTATTGGTTCAAAATCTTATTTCACAAAAATCTTATAAATATATATCAAATTTATGATGTTTCTAAAAGAATAAGAGTTTTAAAAAATTTTATATTAAAATACCACAAGATATTATTCTTAGAGAACATTGTAATCAATGCAATTCAAATTCATAAAGATGAAGATTTACATATATTTGATTTCCAAATTTTTCCAGCAAATATAATCTTTAAATTTAGCAATCTGAAAAGGTGTGATTACCAACTGCTTTATTTATTAAAACGCATTTTGAATAACTTTTTTTTTCGTTTATTTAATTTCCGCAAAAATAAACAGCCTCAGGTTCTTTTGTATTATCACTAATTCAGCTCTTTGACATTAAACTAGACCATTATGGATTTCTAATTCAACCAATTCCCAAAGAACGGAAAGGTTCTTTACAGTAATATTTCAATTAATAATAATTTAGTCGATGGTTCTCAAAGATGTATAAAAGGACGAAACAGTGCCGCTCACATCATAGAGTAGCACAAACCTATTCTAAGCTTTTTCTAACTATTCACGCTTGCTCGAGCGCTTGTTCTGTCGAAAGATACGTACTGTGGACGACTATGAGAGTTATAGGGCAGTGTAGTCGATTGTGTTTAAAGTGACATATAGTGTAATCAATTTACGACTTAGGTTATTTTAGTTTTGATTTGGCTGTCTGGCAATTTTAATGATATAGCGCGAAACAATGGGTATAAACTTTCTCATAAACGAATAGTTAAATATGGATTTCTCTATTTCATTAGTGTGTCTAAATTAATAACATAATAGTGGGAACGACAGTGCGCTAGAAATTCATATAAATATAAAAGCTGTTGATGCGCCTGATCGGAGACAAAACGACGGTGATTTTTCATTTTTATATTTACGGGATTTTATATTTATCACGCTAGGTAGGTGCGATGATATTCTGGATCGGAGAGTATTACTAGTCATTATTTCTTTTATTTTTCTTATTTTTCTAAGGTAATATATATTATATATATAATATATCTGTATTTAAAGTTGACATATTTTCCGATCAGTACCATTTTCTTTAGATTCAAATATATTATGAATAATTCAGCTTGCTAGTATGAGTTATCATTCTACTCAGTACTATATTACGTATATATATATATACGATATTATATATATATATATAGTACTCAAAGTAATCTTTATATATATTTTGCTCATATATATATATGCTATTACTATATATTATATATATGCTTATGTTATGCAATCGTAATTTTCTCACCGTGGATATTGCTCCACCGCCCAAATGATTTCTCTGCTCACTTCTAAGTGTGATTTACACGAAAGACGATTTAATTGTTCTTCCCGAGACAGTGTGTTCTATACCGAGGTTTTTTTGTAATTTTTTTCATGCTTCAGAGGTAAATCCTCTTCTTTTACTATGTCGCATATATTTTTTCTATAATACACAGGGTCGAAGTATTTTGTGAACTTATTTCTACTGAAACTCCACACTCATTAACATGGCACTAAAAGTATGCATAAAAAGAAACATGCAATCAGATAGAAAAAGCTGGATAGATCGAGAGAATATAATAGCTAATACACAAAATACTGGATTGGATTTAACTGGAAGCTCGGAACAAGTGAAGACGTAGGCGGAAATGAACGATTGTAACGTCCACATGTCGATGAATTTATCCGTATAAAACGTCAGGTCGATATCTTGGTCGCTTTCTTCGGCTCTCAGGGCTTTACTTATAAAAAAGATTGTAGCTCTTCACTGAGTTTTCATTTATAAAATTGTAAAAAAAAAAAATGAAATTTTTTTCTCAGTTATTTAAGTGATTTGCTGGCAAAACCTACTGAACTTTATAGAAACACTCACGTACAATGGAGTACCATTTTTAGATTTTCAGCGGGGGCGGCTTAGAGAAAACTTACACATAGGAAAGCTGAGCTCTTAATCACTCGGTCACCTTCCAGGGCCAAATTGAGTAGAAGCGGCCGAGATTTTCCTCTTGGACAATTTTAATGTCTCGTTAACCATACATTACCTTAATTATGCATTATTATTATTGAGAGTGTGTAAGTATATATTATTTATATAATTTTAATGTATTTGAGTATTTATTTAGGTTATTATGTTAGTTATTTATTATTATTATATTAAATATGATTACTTAGTGTGAATGAAAGTATAACGATTAGGCGCGAGTTGCATACTGAGGTTGAGAGAACAAAATTATTTTTGTGGCTCTCATTAATTCAAACTTGTCACACATATATTTAATTTGTTATAGTTTGTGTGGCTCGTTTTGTCTACAAGATCCAGTTTCGCCGCCAATTCCACGACGGTTTAATTCGCGTCATTTTCGGTTTGGCTTTTTTCTTGGATTCACATGAAACAACTGCATGATAATGTTTTGCTTTTTGGATTTATAACGAGTAAATTTACCTACAAAACTTTAGTGAAAGAATCATCATTTGTTCTTCAATCGAAAAAAATGGCATTTAACATACTTCAATTATTTAATTTTTTTTTCTATTTTTTTCTTTCTATCCTATCAGATATTTGAAATCTCTGCTGCGGGCATAAGGTCAATGTAACGCTCGATAACACGTTACTGTCTCGAGGAGTGAGCGTGGGTGTGTGTGGGAGTTTGAAATAGCTGGGACGATAATTATTATAGTTTTTTTCGATGTCTTTTCGGTGAAATTTCCTCTCAAGAGTTCGCTTGTTTTCTGTTGGTGATGCTCACAACAGGAAAAATTTTTGTGGAGGGGAGCCGCTATTTTTCTTCTTTCCCATGTCATTACATGAATACCAGTGATAAAAAGCATGTTTTCTTTGTGCAAGGGTGAGAGAAGGGAGAAAGAAATACCAGTACATATTCGTTTGAGTTTTCCAGCGGTTAGGTGCAACGAAATATACACTTTCAGAAGATGCAAAATTATTTTTAACCGGGAGTTATTTTTCTGGGGGGGACACTCCATTAGATTCTCTAAAAACTGTATAAGAAGAAATTATAGGAAATTTTATTTGACGCTGCCTGCTCCATTACCCGTTAGTTTGCTATTCATAATTAAGGGTGGATTTTTGTGCAGGTCTATATGGTACTATATCGGAATTGGCCCTACTGACTGGTGACACGTCTGGAGGGATAAACCTGACTCCTTATACCATAGTTATTTACTCGAGAGAATAAGAACGTTATCGGTGGCGATAACCTCCTCCTGAAAAATATTCATTACTAGAGAGATTAGCGAATTTATGCATATACTCTCCTAATACGTGGCGATTACCCATTTTCCTCTGAAATCTTCGGCGTTAAACTCATCCTTTTTCTTCTTTTCTTTCTATCAACGGGTTGATGGTGGTCCTATCGGCCTGAATTTTGAAATTTGCTTGAAAAAGTCTTAAAAACGCGAAGCTGGTCCGGTCGCATTCGCATTTAAATGAGGCGTTTTTTAACCGTCTTTTACGACCGGTAGCTCTAGGGGGGTATGCTGTCGAACTCCACCACCGCGTTGCTGGTGCTGCTCTTTTGCTGCGGTGCTGGCTGGCTGGTGGCTGTTGCTGCTAACGTTGCTGCTGCTTGGTCCAATAGGTTCTATGAGAGAAGCGATGAATTTTCGCTGGAGTGCGACGTTCGCGTATTTAATATACTGATTTCTGGCCCTTTCGACAAATTTAAGGGATACGCGTCTGGGGCACTCGAGTCTGCATTTTACCTGACAGGTTAGCTTCTTCATCATCCCTTTTCGTTCGTGAAAAGAGATCGACCGATCACCGCAGATACAAATCAAAAAGGAAGTGGAACAACTCCTGTGCTCAAAGTTTTAGTCGATAATACGAGGAAGAGGCTCAAGATTGATTCTTATGTATTGATCAAAAAAAAGAAAAAAAATCAAGCCTTGCTCCGCTAGGAGCAAGCCAACGGCTTGTATTTAATTAAAAAATAATAATTTTTAAACCTTTTTTATTAATTAATCAACCTATTTTTCGAGGGATAGGGTATGACTCAGTTGCTTTTTTTTTCGTCAAAAATAAAACTTCAAATTCTTCTGGGTTAAATAAATAATAATAATGGTAATAATACGCTGTTTAAAATCGATTTAATATGCGCTGTCGGTATTATACAAAAATATCGAATGTATAAAAAAATATTGATGTTTTATACAAACAAATATTCGTGGTAAGAGAAATAACGCCACGATTTACCCACCACCTACCATATGGGAACCGCGCTTCATAATTTGTTAACGTTTTCATTTGTCACGTTTTCGACTGGATTGGTAGTTGGTGGTTCCTTTCTTACGAGATCTCGCGAATGCTGAAGTCCTTCTTTCGAGTATTTCTTTTTGACAACGACGTTGATAACCTTATCCGTAATATTGAAAGTTTTCTTGAAAAAGCCCCTGCAAATTCGATTCTTCCCTTTATCGACAAACAAGTAAAACGCGTTATTTAAATTTCTGCGACTGCCTGGCACCGGATATCGATATTTCGGCATGAATCTTTTGATAAGCCGCCCCAAAAATCTTTCCTTGCTTTCCGCGTTCGCGAGTTTTAAATAGTCTTCGAAATTTTCTCTTCTACTCTTTTGATCTACTTTGCCCTCGCAAGAGAGAAAGCAATTTACGTTGCAAAATGGACTGCGCTGATTTTCGCTTTTCAATCGTTTTCTTTGGTTCGCGCGAACTACGGCTCTTATATCTTTATCTTCTATGTTGAGAGTTTTTTTGAAGAAAGTCTTGCATACTCGAATCCACCCGTCATCCAAAAGAAAATATCCATTATTCCTTCGTCTTAGACTGCTCGGTTTTTCATTTATAGGATAACATCTTTTGATGCGTTTCTTGAGGAAATTTTGTCGTAGGGGTTTCTGGTTTTTAATTTCCAAAAACTCGGAAAGATTTTTTTGCATCACATCCTCGTTTATAATATTTCCGCATTTGAAGGGGCAATTTTTATCGCAGGACGGCTTTTCCATGTTCCGAACTACTTCAAAGAAAGAAAAAAGAGTTAAGTAGTGAAAAATAACTGAAACTATTTCGCCAATAAATATATCAATATGTAGGGAAAATATATTTAATCATTATTTAATTAAATTATTGTTATTTTTGTTAATTTTAATTTTCCTTTTACGACCAAGAATTAAAAAAAATTATTTTAAATTATTATTATATTGAAATGAAATTATCATTAATAATAATATAAAAGATAGATACAATTTGATAAAATATATATATATATAATATTATATATATAATATATATATATATATATATATAATATATATATATACTAATATATATAATATATATATATATATTATATATATATATATATCGTATACAATATAATCAATAAATCTCATGCGAGGATCGGTCTAATGGTGGCTTTTATAGGTCCCCTACAGCACGGACACGACGTGAGGGCAGGTGCGCACGAAGAACATGTCATCATGTGTCTACAGGGTAAAAATATGATTTCCGTGTCTTTGTTCAAGCAAACTTTGCAAATCATTTTCTCAAAAACACGTTGGATTTGCGCTTCTCGGGATCGCGAATTTTTGGAAAAAGCCGCTTCTGCCTCTGCTTCGGCGCGCATTTCATCAATAGTAGGAAGGTCGTTAGGATAATTTCTAGTATCGTCTTCGATATTGCGGTTGCTGTTAGTAGCGATCGGATTAATACTCGGTTCATTTATCGTTATTCTGATCGATTCATCATCGTCCTCATCGGAATTTTCAGTTCGAAATAAGGGCGGGTCAGTAACGGGATCCCAAAGCCTCTCAAATCCGCCAATAGGGCGATATGTAATACCCAACCTCATAATTTGTTCGGGAGAAAGCTTTATCAATTTGCGACGAAGTTCGTTAGATACAAAATTATGATTTCCTATCATCGCGTAATACTCGTTTTTTGACTTCGAAATCCAAGATTCTTCGTAGGAAATGATTTTTCAAAAAAATTGTTTTAAGCTCACCCACCACTGTTGTACAACGAAATCTCTTTACGTGTGTTGGTCACTTCTTCCTAAATCTCACACATCGGCGGAACCGACTGATGTGCTACTGGGAAAAATATTATATTATATAAGATTTAACTTTTATTTTGAAATACAAATAAATTAACAATAATATATAGATAATAATAAAAATATACAGATAATTCAATAAAGATAATTATTTGGAGAGAACCGAAAAACGGACCTAACGTGATCGCGCGACACCTTTTAGGGTATGTAAAATAAATGGAAGTTCGTCGCGAAACGTCAGTATGTAACAACGACGTTTCCGAGAGAAATTTGGCGTCGTGTGTTTTTTTAATTTTTTTTTTTCAGTTTAGTTAACTCTAAAAAATTATTTATCAAAGAAGGTTGAATTTAAGGGAGACTAAACTATAAAAAAAAATAATAATATATAGAGTACACTTTAAAAATTAACTTAAAAAAATCTTAAGGGTACCCCGTCGCGCTTCGATCAGGGCACGAAATAACGTTACTTTTTACTTTTCGGGAGATGGTGTAAAATAAATTTTTCGTTTCTTAAGCGAGTTTTTTTTCGAGGGAAACAAAATAATAATTACGGTATCTAAGTCTATAAAGAATTGGTATT
Source organism: Trachelipus rathkii (assembly GCA_015478945.1). Lineage (NCBI taxonomy): Eukaryota > Metazoa > Arthropoda > Malacostraca > Isopoda > Trachelipodidae > Trachelipus > Trachelipus rathkii. Next base: position 24,723 of record JABUQX010058498.1, read on the forward strand.
CAAGTTAAAGCTTAATAAAATGGCATTTGAAGGGCGTTCAGTCGCTTTTTCGATTCCCTTATGGCGACATTATATTATAGTGACGTTTCGAAGGAAACTGAAAAACGACGTAACGTGCTCGCGAAGATACAATTTGATAAAGATAAATATATTTATATATACGTATAAAATATCGATAAATCTCAGGCGAAGATTGGTTTAATGGTGCCTTTTATAGATTCCCTACAGTACGGACACAAGGTGAGGGCCGGTGCGCACGAAGAGCAAGTCATCAAGTGTCTACAAGGTAAAAATGCGATTTCCGTGTCTTTGTCCAAGCAAACTTTGCAAATCATTTTCTCGAAAACAACATGAATTTGAGCTTCTCTCGAGATCGCGAATTTTTGGAAAGAAGCGTTTCGGCCTCAGATAATGACGACGACGACGACGACGACGACGACGACGACGACGACGACGACGAGGCTTTGTTGGGTTTAGAGAGAGGCGTAGTTTCTTCGGAGCGGAGAACAGCAATAATAGGACGGTCGTTAGGATAATCTTCGGTATGGTTTTCGATATTGCGGTTGCTGTTAGTGGCGATCGGATTATTAAGGAGTTCTTCAGTGTGAAATAAGGGTCGGGCCATTAACAGACTCCCAAAAGCTCGCTGTTCAAGATAATAGGCGAATGCGATTGAGCAAACCTCGTTTATTTCACTTCGAGAGTCACTCCGAATGAATTTTCTTATACATTATAATGACAAATTCCTGACATTCGAGGCGATTACTCGTTTCGCTCCCAAAGATCCAAGAATTCTTCGTAGAATTGATTTATCAAAAGATTACTTTAAGCTCCCCAGCCGCTGTCGTGTACGACTAACTGCTTCCTAATTCTTCACACATCTCGGTGGAAGACCAATTTGATGCGCATGGGTAAAATCTAAATTATATATAAGATTTAAATTTTCATTTTGAAATTACAAATATAATAACGTAAAAAATTATTCTAGTAGAAGATAATAATTTTCGAGTTATTTATTTATACTGTTTCACTCAGGTAAATTTAAAATGAAGATAAGATTAAAAAATAATATAATGATGACTCATTTAAAAAAAAAAAACAACCAATTCGCCCCGTTTGAAAAAAATTAACGTATTCCTGGCAGATACATGAAACGTCGCCAGTTTTGCTTCCTGAAGATTAAGCTGAGAAGTTGAGATTTTTTCTTCACTTTAATTTCAAAGCGTTCTTTAGAAGGTCCGACATCCCCTTAAAAGTAAAGAAGGGGCTATATCAGCCACTCTTCAGCAGCTTTAGTTTTACAAATATCCGTATTTTAGTTCTCGCTTTCGAAAAACTGAAATCGACGTCGCGGAAACGTCGACCGCAGTTTCGATCTTAATACTTGTTCGTTAAAACACGCTTAACCTTACTTGGCTACTCGAAATCCTAACATTCCGTATATTTTTTTGGTTTTCACGAGAAAATCTCGCTTAAGAAACGAAAATTTTATTTTGCATCATCTCCCGAGAAGTAAAAAGTAACGTTAATTTCGTGCTTTCGCTTCGCGGATGAAGGAAACCTTGAGATTTTTTCACGTTAATTTTTCAAAGAGATTCTTTGAAGGCCCGACCCCCCGGAACGTAACGAGCGGGCCATCTAACGCAGCATCACCAGGCTGCCTTAAGTTTTAACGATATACCGAAGCGCTTCGAAAAAATGATCGACTGATCGCGAAAGGCGACCGCAGTTTCGATCTATTACTTCTTTAAAACACTTAACCTTTCTGGTTAAACTCGAAGTCGCCTAGATTCCGAAATTCAAATTTTTTTTTTTTCGACAAAAATCGCTTAGGGAACGAAAAAGTTTATTTCGTCCCATCTTCCGCAGAAGTCGTAAGTAATACTTTATTTCGTGCCAAAGCGATCGGAGGAACGTAAGGGGAAAGTAACCCTTGAGATTGTTTTTCACGTGTAATTTAATGGTTCTTTAGAAGGCCCCGACACACCTAAAATTAAAGAAAGGGTGTTCTAACTGCACTCTCCAGCTGCTGTTAATTTTACGATATCCAGAAGTCCGCTCGAAAAATGATCAGACGATCGCGAAAGGCACCGAGTTTCGCACTTCTATATAAACATTTAACTTTGGAAAATTTCGATTAAAAAAAAAAAAAACAAAAGTTTGTTCTTACATCTGCAGTGAGAAGTTGCTATTTTTACTAAAGAATATATATACGGGGGTTCTAGAAAATTTATTATTAAAAAATTACGTACAACTCTATGAAGTGAAATCGAAGACAATTTTTATAGCAGATCATGTATAAATTACATTTAAATCATCTTATTTTTACTTATCAAGTCTAACAATAGTTCGCAGCACAAAAAGCGACGTTTGAAAACGTTTGGTCATTTTCCAGGTCCCTTTCAAACAACGCTTTTTTTATAGCGTCATTTCATAGGGAATCGCTCGCAGAAATGGCTTACGCTCGAACTATCGTCAACCTTTTAATAGCTCATATAGTAAAGTTTTATCGGCAATTGATTTACCTTAATGATCTAAGTCCGAAATATGAAAAATATTCGACAGTGAAAAAAAAAATTTAAACTTTGTCACGGTTCTCTGAAATATAATTTGAAACGAATAATATATTTTTATCTCGAAAACAAACAAATCATTTATTTTTTTTACTATTAAAAAATAAAAATTTGTATTAATTTTTTTTGTCGCCATCTCCGGGTACCACATAATAACGCGCTGCTGACGTAAGCATTGAAAAAGTATAAAAGATCGATTGGGCCGTCTGAGGTATCGGTTATCAAAAGTGGCAAGTCGAGTGCGGATGCCTTTTTTAGTCCCGATCGTACCACTTCTTTGAGCTTTTTTTTCGCGCATTAACTAACGATATTCGCTTTGAAAACCACCGTCCCGCTGCTGTTTATACGACGACTTATTTTTCAAGGCAAAGTGGAATACTTCTTTCGAGCGATTTATTTATATTTTTTACCAGGTGAGGTGATTTTAATTTATCATTATCATTATAGAAATAAATTATATACATTTTTAAAGTTTAGGATAAATACTAATTCTACCTTTAAAAAAAATGTTAGATATAAAGTATAGTTTTTATAACCACCTACGTCAAATGCAGTAATATAGAAATTATTAGGATTAGTGATTTAAACTGCCCGAAAGATGGTTTATCGTTTATAGCGAATATACATTTATTTTTACTCGATGAGTAGTTCTCATCGACATTAATATCATAAGAATTACAATTTGTATTTTTTATCTTTTGTTTCCCGCGATATCAAGAAATTTCTTTTCTTTCGATGACGCAATATCTTTACGCTCTCATTATTAGAATACCTGAGTTGACATTAACTCGAATAAGAAAATAGTCTTTTTGCAAAGAGAGCATTATTATTTTTTGAGAGTTTTTGTAAGTAACTCATCGACTAATAATCTTCATTCGCAACTCTTTTTAGATTCGTTTCGACTCTTAGATTATGGCGACGAACCACAGAAAACAAGAAGAAAGGGAACACCGCTTCTTCTCCAATGCTGCTGAAAATGTCGAGAATTTGAGTTCGCTAAAAAATATGTCGGCCAGCTACGAATCGAGGACCGAATTTCAGAAAAAAAGCTTAACCTACTCAAGAGACGAATGGGTTAGGGACAACGTGAGTCATTCTTTAGCTGTAAAAAATTCGGAACTACGCGCATCTTCTGAGATGACACAACGTGGAAAATCTGGATTTGAAGATGAGTTACAGGTTTCGCTTAAACAGCGAGTTTCTTACGCCGAAAGATGGATGAAGAGGTACCTCGTTCTTTCAAAAGATCAAACACTATCGTTCTACGATATATTTATTAATCACCAGGATTTTTGCTACCGAAACGGTCAAAAATCACTTAAGCCGGCGGAATTTCTTCGAGTTCTATATTCGTTTCTGGGTCCAAATATAGCATCGTACATGGTCGTCCAAACCCCAACAGCCAGCGTATTCACCGAAAAGCGTTCTTTTAGTTTAAGTGAACCGTATCCTAGGTGTTCTAATAGCGACCAAATAAAGCAGAAAGATTATTTGAAACCCCTTAAATATTTGAGATTCAGGTGTAATGTACTAAAGCTAGAGTCCGTCGGGGCTCGTAAATGTATTAAAGATGATTGTGACGGGAAAAAAGTTTCTGGAGTTAGAAGATGCTTTAAAGAAAAAGAGGTGCGAATCGCCAAGGACGCTCCTCACGACAAATCGCCACCTTCTCCAGAAAACGTAGTATTTTCCGAGGAACAGGAACTGTTGATCGACATCTTGGAACTGAGGTTTGAATCTCTGCTAGAAAGGCATAAAAAATCTGCGTGTTATAGAAAAGCAAATGATTTGTATACAGTTTTATTAGAGTCGATCAAGAAAAAACAACTGAAGTATTTATTGGAAGAATTCGGCCACGCGATGTCTTGCGAAGAAGTAAAACATAAACCGTTCTGTTCGATGTTCAAAGAAACCGCTTCTCACGTTACCCGCGCGACTCACGAATGCGCTATCAAAATTATTTACAATCAGATCACTATTTTTCACTTGGATACTTGCGACAAAGATCGTTGCGGATTTCATAATTGCAAATCCCGTAGAGAAAAAAGGTCGGTTGACCTATCGACAACGACGAGGTTGGCTGTGGATTTCCTATCCTCAGACCACGGTTCCGGAAGATTAAAAACGAAAGATCTTTCTCTCAAGAGACGAGTCGGTGATGATGACGACGACGAAGTACCATCGGCTCCCAAAAAGAAGAAATTGTCGGATAAACAGGAAATGTTTATCGGAATCCTAAAATCGATGCTCTATAATCTGTTGGAAAAGCTCAGAGGCGCTGCCTGCTATAGTCTCGCGAGTAGTTTATCTTTCGTTTTTATATCGACGCTTAGGAGGAAACGAGGCGTGTATTTCATGTCAGAATTGGCGCATTCGATGTCTTGCAAAAAACGTCATAGATCGCTTTGTTCATTTTTCAAAACAATCGCTTCTCATCCAAAACATGCGAATCCTGAATGCGCCGTCGAAATTATATATGAACAGATCGAACTTATTCACTCGAGCGTGTGCGTCACAGATCGCTGTAGATTTCCCAGTTATAACAAACTCCGTGAAGAGGATGACGCTGGGCTATGAGGATGGCGGTTACAGATTTCCCAATACAACAGCAAAGAAAAAACTCGGAAGAATATCACTTGTAAAAAAATTAATAAATATAAACCAAATTTCCAAAGCAGTATTTTTTCCTTTTAAAATTATTATAAATTGTTTTAGTAACAAAAAAAACTTTACTATAAACTACAGATCGTCCGATTCCTTCGTGCGTTAGTTAAAAACCAAAGTCAATTTCCAAATTTCTGAGAAACACCTATGGGACTTAGACATCGAAGGAACGACCAACAATATTTATGCAAAAAAAGTTATTAAAAATTTCAATTATAATAATGTTTCGCTTCCTCTTCCGACCGCGTTTTGTTCGTCTATTTCTATTTATTATCTATCTATCACGGTATAAATGAAGGATAAAACAAACGAGCAAAAAATAATTTACTACTATTTAATATTGACGTTAAATACGGAACGAATGAGAGTCAAAATTTCATTCCGAATATCACATAATTTCTTTCCGAATATCACCTCCATCCCGTCCCCTTTCCCGAGCATCCTTTTCTATCCCCGGATATCGGAAAGAAATTTCAATAGTTTTCGTCGCTTATATTATTAACGCTAAAACCATTTTTTTATAATATTAATATTTGCAAAGTAGCTAGCCGGCCAGCAGGCTTTTGAGTGAGGAGAGTGAGTGAGAGAGAGAGAGATAGAGAGAGAGAGAGAAGAGAGAGAGAGAGAGAGAGGAGAGAGAGAGAGGAAATGAACAACATTTTTTACCCTTCGATAGAGCTTTGAGAAACCGAAAGAGAGAAAGAAAAAAATAAAGAAAGAAAGGAGAACGAGCAATCGAAGGCGGTATGGCAGAGCGAACGTGTGAAATGTTTGTCATCGCTTTAGCTATCTTCGAACCCTCCTGCGTTTGCGCGAGAGAGGGCACCGAAGATATTTCCAGGCTCCACGACGGGGACGTACGATGACAGGGAGCCCGTGAGTGTTTGTCCTCATCAGCGTTCAAAACCTGTAGTTGTGTAATGTCTGTAATGCGAGTGTATCGCCTAAGGAAGAGAAAAAAGTGGTAAAAGAAGTAGAAGTTGAAAGCGAATTCGAAAAAAAATGTGTAATCGCCAACCATCGGGCTCGCTCGTTCCCCGCTAAGCTAAACTAACGCTATTTCGAACGCTTTGGACAAATACTCACCCTCGGATAGAAGGGGAGGGGGCCATCTATCGGAGGACTAACTATCTAATAAAAAACGAAAATATTGCGTGGTCTTTAGGCGCGCGCCATTCGACGTCCAAAGGCACTTGTCCAGTCCAGTCTTCCGTAACGTTAGCTATAATCGTACGTCGTGATGTCAAATAAAGGGACAATCAAAAGCACACAAATACTTTATTAACAGCACGAGTGAAGGATAAAAAGTAAACACAAAAATCTTTATTCGCTTGCGAGCCAAAACCAGGCTCCGAGGGTGTGGGGAGGACTTCCGAGGCGTGGGTGAAATCGAGTGACCGAGCCTGGCAAGAGCGGGGAACAGAGGTGTTCTTTTCAGGGACTCCGCGCAGTAAAGGCGAAGTGTGATAAGAGTATTAACGTGATCTGCCCTTAAACCACCCGACACTCGACCAGGAACCCCTCGAAAGCGAGACTCCCCTATGGTTGGTAAATACCGCCCAAACTCGTGAGCCCTGGAATTGGACGCTGGAGATACGCTAAACTCGCGCATTTTGCCTTCGCTCATCGACGTTAGTAGTATGAGAGTATGAGCTCACCCGCTCTTTCGCCAGCCGAAATGAGAGTCCGAGGAGGGTTAACTTACGAGGCGTAGTGAAATCGAGTGACCGAGCCGGCAAGAGCGACGAACAGAGGTATCTTTCTCAGCGAGTCCGCCCGTTAGAGGCGAAACGCGATAGGATTAACATATTCTCCTCTAAAACCACCCGACACTCGACCAGCAACCCCTCGTAAGCGAGACCCTCCCTTTTTTTTGGTAAATTTCGCTCAAACTCATGAGCCGTGGGATGGGATGCTGGAGATACGCTAAAATCGCGCATTTTGCCTTCGCTCATCGACGTTAGTAGTAGCATGAGAGTGTGAGCTGCTCACCCGTTCTGTCCTGTCGCGAGACAAAACGATACTCCGAGGGGGGACTTCCGAGGCGTGGGTGAAATCGAGTGACCAAGACTGGCAAGAGCGGGGAACAGAGGTGTTCTTTTCAGTGACTCCGCGCAAAAAAGGCGTAGTTTGATAAGAGTATTAACGTATTCTGCCCTTAAACCTTCCGGCACTCGACCAGGAACCCCTCGTCAGCTAGACCGTCCACGGAAAATATCGCTCAACATCGCGGGACGAGACGGGTTTCTTCGTTCGGGAGCCATATCATCCGTTCTTCGGCCTCTGCCTCCGGAAACAAAAAAAAATGCTTTGAATACTGCACTAGTAAAGGGTAAAAAATCAAACGAAAATACTTTATTAAAAGGAACAATCAAACGCACACAAATACTTTATTAACGGCACGAGTGAAGGATAAAAAGTAAACACAAAAATCTTTATTCGCTTGCGAGCCAAAACCAGGCTCCGAGGGTGTGGGGAGGACTTCCGAGGCGTGGGTGAAATCGAGTGACCGAGCCTGGCAAGAGCGGGGAACAGAGGTGTTCTTTTCAGGGACTCCACGCAGTAAAGGTGAAGTGTGATAAGAGTATTAACGTGATCTGCCCTTAAACCACCCGACACTCGACCAGGAACCCCTCGAAAGCGAGACTCCCCTATGGTTGGTAAATACCGCCCAAACTCGTGAGCCCTGGAATTGGACGCTGGAGATACGCTAAACTCGCGCATTTTGCCTTCGCTCATCGACGTTAGTAGTATGAGAGTATGAGCTCACCCGCTCTGTCGCCAGCCAAAATGAGAGTCCGAGGAGGGTTAACTTACGAGGCGTAGTGAAATCGAGTGACCGAGCCGGCAAGAGCGACGAACAGAGGTATCTTTCTCAGCGAGTCCGCCCGTTAGAGGCGAAACGCGATAGGATTAACATATTCTCCTCTAAAACCACCCGACACTCGACCAGCAACCCCTCGTAAGCGAGACCCTCCCTTTTTTTTGGTAAATTTCGCTCAAACTCATGAGCCGTGGGATGGGATGCTGGAGATACGCTAAAATCGCGCATTTTGCCTTCGCTCATCGACGTTAGTAGTAGCATGAGAGTGTGAGCTGCTCACCCGTTCTGTCCTGTCGCGAGACAAAACGATACTCCGAGGGGGGACTTCCGAGGCGTGGGTGAAATCGAGTGACCAAGACTGGCAAGAGCGGGGAACAGAGGTGTTCTTTTCAGTGACTCCGCGCAAAAAAGGCGTAGTTTGATAAGAGTATTAACGTATTCTGCCCTTAAACCTTCCGGCACTCGACCAGGAACCCCTCGTCAGCTAGACCGTCCACGGAAAATATCGCTCAACATCGCGGGACGAGACGGGTTTCTTCGTTCGGGAGCCATATCATCCGTTCTTCGGCCTCTGCCTCCGGAAACAAAAAAAAATGCTTTGAATACTGCACTAGTAAAGGGTAAAAAATCAAACGAAAATACTTTATTAAAAGGAACAATCAAACGCACACAAATACTTTATTAACGGCACGAGTGAAGGATAAAAAGTAAACACAAAAATCTTTATTCGCTTGCGAGCCAAAACCAGGCTCCGAGGGTGTGGGGAGGACTTCCGAGGCGTGGGTGAAATCGAGTGACCGAGCCTGGCAAGAGCGGGGAACAGAGGTGTTCTTTTCAGGGACTCCACGCAGTAAAGGTGAAGTGTGATAAGAGTATTAACGTGATCTGCCCTTAAACCACCCGACACTCGACCAGGAACCCCTCGAAAGCGAGACTCCCCTATGGTTGGTAAATACCGCCCAAACTCGTGAGCCCTGGAATTGGACGCTGGAGATACGCTAAACTCGCGCATTTTGCCTTCGCTCATCGACGTTAGTAGTATGAGAGTATGAGCTCACCCGCTCTGTCGCCAGCCGAAATGAGAGTCCGAGGAGGGTTAACTTACGAGGCGTAGTGAAATCGAGTGACCGAGCCGGCAAGAGCGACGAACAGAGGTATCTTTCTCAGCGAGTCCACCCGTTAGAGGCGAAACGCGATAGGATTAACATATTCTCCTCTAAAACCACCCGACACTCGACCAGCAACCCCTCGTAAGCGAGACCCTCCCTTTTTTTTGGTAAATTTCGCTCAAACTCATGAGCCGTGGGATGGGATGCTGGAGATACGCTAAAATCGCGCATTTTGCCTTCGCTCATTGACGTTAGTAGTAGCATGAGAGTGTGAGCTGCTCACCCGTTCTGTCCTGTCGCGAGACAAAACGATACTCCGAGGGGGGACTTCCGAGGCGTGGGTGAAATCGAGTGACCAAGACTGGCAAGAGCGGGGAACAGAGGTGTTCTTTTCAGTGACTCCGCGCAAAAAAGGCGTAGTTTGATAAGAGTATTAACGTATTCTGCCCTTAAACCTTCCGGCACTCGACCAGGAACCCCTCGTCAGCTAGACCGTCCCCGGAAAATATCGCTCAACATCGCGGGACGAGACGGGTTTCTTCTTTCGGGAGCCATATCATCCGTTCTTCGGCCTCTGCCTCCGGAAACAAAAAAAATGCTTTGAATACTGCACTAGTAAAGGATAAAAAATCAAACGAAAATACTTTATTAAAAGGAACAATCAAACGCACACAAATACTTTATTAACGGCACGAGTGAAGGATAAAAAAGTAAGAACAGGAAAATAGATTGAAAGAAATAGTCGAAGGGTTTGGATAGATTTAAAGAGGAAGAAATTATAAATATTTGGATGTGAGCGTGGGCGTGTGCCTATCGTGTTTTAGGTGTCAAAGGAGATTTTACTATCCATCAGCGGTGTTCGAAATACTTACTGGAGTCCGCGTCGCTTAGTTAACAGTAACCCGGTCGCCTTATCCACTAGGCCATTCACGTTCCCAGAAAAGAAACGTTTCAAGCGTAGTTTTTAAAGCTCCCGGTTTTCTCATTCCATAATTACCTGTGGAAAAAAGTTTGCATATTACGTTAGTTATATGGTCCCTAATCTAAAAAAAAAAAATCCTTAAATCTAAAAGAAACATGCCTTAAAAACTAAAAAATAAACGCCCGTGCTAAAAAGCGGCACGGAAAAAGTAAAATGGTTCGGGAACCTACTACCTATTCCCGCAGTACTGCGTTACCAAAAACTTAAAAAAAAAGCAGCAGCAGAAGCGAGTAAAAATACCGTACTCGCCGCCGCCGCCGCCACCGATACCAACACTCATCATCATCATCATTTCCTCCGAACGGAAGAATTTATTTAAGTCACCAAAAAATTCTCGTATCGTTAATAAAAATGAAAAGAACGAACGAGAGAACCACGATATTTCTTTCCGACGGTGACTTCCAAACCCCACACCCACCCGTTTAAACGGCCTACATACTATATACTCATATCCCGTCCATTAGGAAATAAATATCGTCGTTCTTTCCCTGGTTTTTCAACAGAGTAAAAGAGAAAACAAAGAGAAAAAAGAGAAGCGCGCGCGCGCTAACAGAGTGAGGCACTACGGCAGAACGTACGTACCAAACTTTTTGTCATCGCTTTAGCTATCTTCGACCCCTCCTCCTGCGTTCGTGTATCGTGTGTCGCGTGTCGCGTGTTTGTCGTGTCTGTCTTTAATCGAATACAAAAAAAAATAATACCGCGCCAATCGAGACGATGATCATCCGCCATTATTCGAACGAGCTCGAGAACCAACCTCGATCGATTGGTCCCGGCTCGTTTATATAAAAAAAATAAAAATAAAAGGACGGACAACGGACTCGGTCGCCCATTGAACGAACTCTGCAATGAAACGCATCCTAATGAACAAATGCATGCGCGAACGCGAAAATCTTCACCGGGATGCGTTCATGTACAGTAATGAAAAATAGACGAATAAGGCGAATGAATCGTCGTCGTCGACGACGCGATATATATTTTTTTCTATTCGATCGTATTACGTTTGTCGTTTGGTTTGTCGTTTGGTTGGTTGGTTGATTGATTGGTTGGTTCGAGTGACAGAGACTCGTTTCTTTCGGAGGGAGGGAGGGAGGGAGGGATCTCAAGATATTACCGGGCTCCACGACGGGGACGTACGATGACAGGGAGCCCGTGAGCGTCTGTCGTCATCAGCGTTCGAAACCTGTGTGTTTGGGGTATAAGTAAGTGTTCGTGAGTAAACCGAATAGGTTTGAAAAATAAAAAAAATTTCAGTAGAAGAGAAAGGATTTTTTAAAGGGAACCCGCCCGTATATAAATAATAAATACGCAATCGATCACGTAAATACGAGATATGTACGGGCAGATTCGAAAAAAAACCATTGTTCGAGCGAACCACTGGGCTCGCTCGCGGATCGATGTTTTTTTGGGGATAGGATAGGAGAGAGGTAAAAAAACGATCGACCCGAAGATCTAACTAACGAACTAACTCACTAAAGAGCTAGACAAACCTAACGCTATTTCGAACGCTTCGGACAAATTTTCACCCTCGGAAAGAAAAGGAAGGCATCTCTCCGAGGAATAACTGACTACCGCCGTGTAATTTTAGTTTATTTATCTAATCGCTATGATGGGGATAGGATAGGAGAGAGGTAAAAAAACGATCGACCCGAAGATCTAACTAACGAACTAACTCATTAATTATAGTAGATTTCCATAATTAAATAATTTTAAATCTAACGTTTAAGCGAAACTTTTAAAAAAAATACTTACCCGAGTCGAAGATTTCCAAAAATCGAAAACCATATTTCGCGACTGAAGTTATTTTTAATTCTGAAACGCGCCGCTCGGGAGAATTATAAAACACATAAACTCAACTTCACTTCCAAAATAAACTTACTCCTCTTCTTCGGAGTTCGCTTTTTTTTATAGTCGACGGGCTTATTTCACTTAAATAATTTTAAATTTAACACTTATAGAAACTTTTTCAAAAATAGTTACTGAGGCCAAGATTTCCTAAAATCGAAAACCATATTTCGCGATTGGAGTTAATTTTAATTATCAAAGGGTGGTGTTTTATGAGAGACTTACGAAACACATCCGCTCAGCTCCACTTCCAAAATAAACTGACTCCTCATCTTCGGAGATCGCTTTTTTATAGTCATTGGGCTTATTTTACTCAACTAATTTTTAATTTAACATAACATTTATATTTCACTTAAGTAATTTTAAATCTTCTAACACTTAAAAGAAACCTTTTCAAAAATAGTTACCGAGGCCAAGATTTCCAAAAAACGAAAACAGTATTTTGCGATTGAAGTTAATTTTAATTAGAAAAGCGCGCCGTTTTATGAGAGACTTATGAAACACGTGCACTCAGCTCCACTTCCAAAATAAACTGACTCCTCATCTTCTGAGTTCGCTTTTTTATAGTCATCGGGCTCATTTCACTTAAGTAATTTTAAATCTAACGTAACATTTATATTTCACTTAAGTAAAAATAATTTTAAATCTAACATAAATAACATTTAGGCCAAAATTTTTCAAAAAAATAGTTACACGATTCTTGAGACACTTACGAAACACGTCCACTCAGCTCCACTTCCAAAATAAACTTACTCCTCATCTTAGGAGATCGCTTTTTTATAGTCATTGGGCTTATTTTACTCAACTAATTTTTAATTTAACATAACATTTATATTTCACTTAAGTAATTTTAAATCTTCTAACACTTAAAAGAAACCTTTTCAAAAATAGTTACCGAGGCCAAGATTTCCTAAATTCGAAAACCGTATTTCGCGATTGAAGTTAATTTTAATTAGAAAAGCGCGCCGTTTCTTGAGAGACTTACGAAACATGTCCACTCAGCTCCACTTCAAAAATAATCTGACTCTTCATCTTCGGAACTCGCTTTTTTATAGTCATCGGGCTCATTTCACTTAAGTTATTTTAAATCTAACGTAACATTTATATTTCACTTAAGTAAAAATAATTTTAAATCTAACATAAATAACATTTAGGCCAAATTTTTTCAAAAAATAGTTACCCGAGGCGACGACGATTTCCTAAAATCGAAAAACTGCATTTCGCGATTGAAGTTAATTTAAATTCGGAAACGAGCGTTGTTTCTTGAGAGAACTGTGAAACACGTCCGTCCTCTCTGCTCCACTTCCAAAATAAACTGAATCCTCTTCTTCGGAGTGGCCTTTTTTTATATAGTCAACGCCGCGCTTATTTCACTTAAACGAATCCTAATATATCGCACTTGAGCCATTTTTGGGGCACTACTTATGCGTAAAATTTCTTTGAAGTTAAGCTTGTTTTGCCATTTAAATCTAATATTTCGGCGAAACTTTTTCAAAAATAGTTACCGAGGCCAAGATTTCCTAAATTCGAAAACCGTATTTCGCGATTGAAGTTAACTTTAATTCGGAAACGCGCCTTGTTTCTTGAGAGAGTTATTAAAAGACGTCCACTCAGCTCCACTTTCAAAATAAACTTACTTCTCTTCCTCGGCGTTCGCTTTTTTTATAGTCATCGCGCTTATCTTGTCTTGAAATATAAAAAATAGATTATTATTTTTTAAGACTATTTGTTTTTACATTTTTTGAGCAAATCTAATCTTCTAATCTATTAAAATTTAAGCGAAACGTGTTCTAAAATATTGATGATCCGACGGCTGTCTTTAAAAAGATTTTAACTCGCAAAACGACCGACTTTTGCGTTCTTGGTCAATCCCCGTTACGAAAAAAAACCGTAACTCAAAAGCGCGTTTTTAACACAGACGAAGAATTCTCCTCTCGCCAGAGTAGGTTTCTCTTTCAGAGTTAAAAATATCATATAGAAGAGACAGGCGTAGTCGCGACGCTCCTCTTGAAGTTCAAACTTGTTCATTAGGCTCAGGGGCGAGCCTGCATTATGGCAGACGGAAACGCTCGTTGATCTTTGAGAGAATTATAAAACACGCCCATTCAGCTCCATTTCCAAAATAAATCGACAGAAACCTTTTCAAAAAATAGTTACCCGAGACGATAATTTCCTAAAATTGAAAAATGTATTTCACTATCGAAGATAATTTTAATACAGAAACGCGCATTGTTTCTCGAGAGAGTTTTAAAACACGTCCACTCACCTCCACTTTCAAAATATACTGTCTTCTCTTCTTCGGCGTTCGCTCTTTTATAGTCATCTCGCTTATCTTAAAATATAAAAAAATGAAAGATCGTTTTTTTTTAAACATTTGTTTTTTTATATTTTTGATCAAATCTAATCTGGTAATATTTAACCGAAACTTAATTTAAAATATTGATTCGACTGCTAGCGCAAAAAAAATTTCGACTTGCGAAACGACCGATTTTCGCGTTCGCGGTTAATCCCCATTACCAGGAAACCGTAACTCAAAAGCGGGTTGGTTTTTTACAGAGACGAAGAATTGTTCCCTCGCCAAAGTAGGCTTCTCTTTCATAGTTGATAAATAACATAAATATATACATGTATAGTAGCGACGCTCCTCTTGAAGTTCAAGCTTGTCCATTAAGCGTTGGTGGGGGAGGCGAGCCTGCACTATGGCAGACAGATCATCACTTCTACGGCGGTTTGGATTATTTCAATCGGTACGATTGCTCCGTTTGCGAGTTGCTTTCGGGTGACACTTTAATATCATGATAGGGAAACGAGGCGATTTTCTTTAGCAATCTCAAAGAAAAAAATTCATAAAATTTTTTTAAGTCGAAATTATATTTTGAAATTCGCACTTAGACCTTCGACTTATATTAGTTCCCGATCAGGCGTCACTATATGACGTCATAATCGGTTTAATGATAGTTTAGGCTGAAAATGGTATTTGAAAGCGTTCAGCGACTTTTACGATTCCGTAAGGGACACAATATTATATTGACGTTTCGAAGGGGATATTAAACAAAATTCGTATGATGATAATTAAATATTAGGACTAAGAAAAATTATATTGAATATCAATTCCTTATTGACTTTGTTTTCATAACTATTTTTTTGGGTTTTCTTCGGAAAAAAAAGCTCGCTTAAGGAACGAAATTAAATTAAACAAAATTCGTATGATGATAAATAAATATTAGGACTAAGAAAAATTAAATTAAATATATCAATTCTTTATAGACTTTCTTTCCTTAACTATTTTTTTTTGGATTTCTTCGAAAAAAAGCTCGCTTAGGGAACGAAAAATTAATTTTGCACCATATCCCGAGAAGTAAAAAGTAACGTTATTTTCGTGCTTTTGCTTCGCGCGAGATTCGTATATTTACCGAATAATAATAATTTAGTACAATTTTTATTTTATTTTTAATTTAGACACCCTAAAAAATGATTTAAAAAAGAAAATGGTATTTTATGGGAAACTAAATTAAAAAAGGAATAATTACAATAAAAAAATGTAATAAATTAATATTTTTCGGTAAATATACAAATCTTGCGAGAAGCCAAAGCACGAAATAACGTTACTTTTTACTTCTCGGGAGATGGTGCTAAATAAATTTTTCGTTCCTTAAGCGTTTTTTTTCGAGGGATGTGAAATTTTAGATTTTTGTACTACCGAAAAACGACCTAACGTGATCGGGCGACGCTTTTAGGGAATTCGGAAACGCTCGTTGTTCCTTGATAGAATCATAAAATACGCCCATTCAGCTCCATTTCCAAAATAAATTGACTCCTATTCTTTAGAGTTCGTTTTTTTATAGTCAACGCGCTTTTCCCGACGCTTTTTAGGGAATTCGGAAACGCTCGTTGTTCCTTGATAGAATCATAAAATACGCCCATTCAGCTCCATTTCCAAAATAAATTGACTCCTATTCTTTAGAGTTCGTTTTTTTTAATAGTCAACGCGCTTATTTCATCACCTAAATAATTTTTAATCGAACACTTATAAGAAACCTTTTCAAAAAATAGTTACCCGAAACGACGATTTCCTAAAATTGAAAACAGGATTTCGGAATTTAATTTTGATACGGAAACGCGCGTTGTTTCTTGAGAGAGTTTTAAAACACGTCCACTCAGCTTCACTCTAAAAATATACTGACCTCTCTTCTTTAGCGATCGCTTTTTTATAGTCATCTCGCTTGTCTTAAAAAAACTCGCTTAAGGAACGAAAAATTTATTTTGCACCTTCTCTCGAGATAATTTAACAACGACGTTTTCACTCGTGTCGTGTAAGGTACTAATCGAAAAAATTTTATTACTATTTTTAAATTTTTTTTTTCATCCTAAAAAATGATTTAATGAAGAAAACGGTATTTTATGGGACTAAATAAAAAAAGAATAATTGGAACGTTGGACCCGGTATAGTGAGGTTTCATCGGAAACTGATATAAATCGAAGATATAAGTGTTAAAATCTAAAAAATCCCAAAGAAAATTATACACAAAATTTTTTGGAGTCAAAATTATTTTTCGGAAATTGCACCTAGACCTACCTTCGACTTATATTAGTTCCCAATTAGGCATTACTATATGACGTCATAATCGGTTTAACGGTAATTTAAGCTTGAAAAAAGGGTAAGCTTAAGAAATGGTATTTATCTGAAACTTTCTCAAAAATACTTACCCGAGGCGAAGATTTTCTAAAAATCGTAAACCCTATTTCGCGATTGAAGTTAATTTTAATTCGGAAACACTCGTTGTTCATTGAGAGAGAATTACAAAACACGCCCATTCAGCTCCATTTCCAAAATAAATTGACTCCTATTCTTTAGAGTTCGTTTTTTTTATAGTCAACGCGCTTATTTCATCACCTAAATAATTTTTAATCGAACACTTATAAGAAACCTTTTCAAAAAATAGTTACCCGAAACGACGATT
Organism: Trachelipus rathkii; assembly: GCA_015478945.1. NCBI lineage: Eukaryota > Metazoa > Arthropoda > Malacostraca > Isopoda > Trachelipodidae > Trachelipus > Trachelipus rathkii. Next base: position 41,681 of record JABUQX010058498.1, read on the forward strand.
TCCTAAAATTGAAAACAGTATTTCGGAATTTAATTTTGATACGGAAACGCGCGTTGTTTCTTGAGAGAGTTTTAAAACACGTCCACTCAGCTCCACTTTAAAAATATACTGACCTCTCTTCTTCGGCGATCGCTTTTTTATAGTCATCTCGCTTGTCTTAAAAAAAACTCGCTTAAGGAACGAAAAATTTATTTTGCACCTTCTCCCGAGAATTAAAAAGTAACGTTATTTTTTAACGCTTTCGCTTCGCACGAGATTTCATATATTACGAAAAATTAATAATTTATTATTACTATTTTATTTTTTCAATGTTTGTTAATCTTAAAAAATGGGTCGAAGTCAAGAAGTGAATTTTATAGGAGACTAATTAGAAAAAGAAAAATTGCATCGTTGGACCCAGTATAATTTTTAATCGAACACTTAAAAGAAACCTTTTCAAAAAATAGTTACCCGAAACGACGATTTTCTAAAATTGAAAACAGTATTTCGGAATTTAATTTTGATACGAAAACGCGCGTTGTTTCTTGAGAAAGTTTTAAAACACGTCTACTCAGCTAAACTTTAAAAATATACTGACTCTCTTCTTCGGCGATCGCTTTTTTATAGTCATCTCGCTTGTCTTAAAAAAAAACTCGCTTAAGGAACGAAAAATTTATTTTGCACCTTCTCCCGAGAAGTAAAAAGTAGTACAAGGAAACTATTGTTTTTTAAATTTTTTTAAAAACAAAAATTTTTAAGCTGATTCCAAAAAGGTTATTATTTTTTTTGTAACTATCGTAGTTTTCGAGAAAAAAAATAAATAACCAAAAAAATCAAAAAAATTTTTTTTCCATTTTTAGAACAAATATCTTACGCTGATTCCACGAATGTTATTAGTTTTCTTGTAGCTATCGTAGTTTTCGAGTTTTTTGCACTTAGACCTTCGACTTATATCTCTGACCGTTCGTTCGTTTGTTTTGTTGAAACTAAATATAAGTCGAAAGTCTAAGTGCAAATTCCGCAAAAATAATTTGACTTAAAATTTTTTTTGAGGAAATTATTTTCTCTAAGAGTTTTTTAGATTTCTCACACTTAGACATTTACTTTATAGCAGTTCCCGTTGAGACGTCACTATATGGGGTTGAAGTGATAGTTTATACCTTAAAAGGTGTTGCGCGATCAAGTTAGATCGTTTTTCGGTTACCTTCGAAACGTCACTATAGTATAGTGTCGCCTTACGGGAATCGCAAAAGCGGCTGAACGCTTTCAAATACCAGTTACCTAAGCTAAAACTATCTTCAATCCGATTATGACGTCATATAGTGACGCCTGATCGGGAACTGATATAAGTCGAAGGTCTAAGTGCAAATTCCGAAAAATAATTTGGACTTAAAAAATTTTGTGTATTATTTTCTTTGAGAAATTTTAGATTTTAGCACTTAGACCTTCGACTTATACTTAGACCTTCGACTTAGCACTTAGCGTAAGAAAATTGTTCTAAAAATGGCAAAAAATTTTTTTTGATTTTTTGGGGCTATTTTATTTTTTTTCTCAAAAACTGCGATAGCTACAAGAAAACTAATAACATTCGTGGAATCAGCGTAAGAAAATTGTTCTAAAAATGGAAAAAAAAAATTTAGATTTTTTTTTTGGACATTTTATTTTTTTTCTCGAAAACTACGATAGCTACAAGAAAACAAATAACATTCGTGGAATCAGCGTAAGATAATTGTTCTAAAAATGGCAAAAAATTTTTTTTGATTTTTTGGGGCTATTTTATTTTTTTTCTCGAAAACTACGATAGCTACAAGAAAACCTAGAACAATTCGGAATCAGCCGTAAAAAATTGTATCTAAAATGGCAAAAAATTTTTTTGGATTTTTTGGGGTATTTATTTTTTTTCTCAAAAATCTACGATGGGTACAAGAAAACTAATAACATTCGTGGAATCAACGTAAGAAAATTGTTCAAAAAAATGGAAAAATTTTTTTGATTTTTTTTGGGATATTTTATTTTTTTTCTCGAAAACTACGATAGCTACAAGAAAACTAATAACATTCGTGGAATCAGCGTAAGAAAATTGTTCTAAAAAGGCAAAAAAATTTTTTTCGTTTTTTGTGGCTATTTTATTTTTTTCTTCAAAAAACTACGATACTCAAGAAAAACAATTAACATTCGTGGAATCAAGCGTAAGAAAATTGTTCTAAAAATGGAAAAAAAAATTTTGATTTTTTTTTGGATATTTTATTTTTTTTCTCGAAAACTACGATAGCTACAAGAAAACTAATAACATTCGTGGAGTCAGCGTAAGAAGATTGTTCTAAAAATTGCAAAAAAAATTTTTTGATTTTTTAGGGCTATTTTATTTTTTTTCTCGAAAACTACGATAGCTACAAGAAAACTAATAACACTCGTGGAATCAGCGTAAGATAGTTGTTCTGAAAATATGAAAATTTGTTTTTGGATTTTTTTTGGTATTTATTTTATTTTCTCGAAAACTACGATAGCTACAAGGAAACCTATGTTTTTCTATTTAAAACTAATTTCTTACGCTGATTCCAAAAAGGTTATTATTTTTTTTGTAGCTATCGTAGTTTTCGAGAAAAAAAAATAAATAACCAAAAAAATCAAAAAAATTTTTTTCCATTTTTAGAACAAATATCTTACGCTGATTCCACGAATGTTATTAGTTTTCTTGTAGCTATCGTAGTTTTCGAGTTTTTTACACTTAGACCTTCGACTTATATAGTATGTTTTGAGTTCGTTTGTTCGTCTGACCGTTCGTTCGTTTGTTTGTTGCACTAATATAAGTCGAAGGTCTAAGTGCAAATTCCGAAAAATAATTTCGACTTAAAATTTTTTGGGAAATTATTTTCTCTGTGATTTTTAGATTTCACACTTAGACCTTTGACTTATATCAGTTCCCGTTGAGACGTCACTATTTGGGGTTGAAGTGATAGTTTTTACCTTAAAAGGTGTTGCGCGATCAAGTTAGATCGTTTTTCGGTTCCCTTCGAAACGTCACTATAGTATAGTGTCGCCTAACGGGAATCGCAAAAGCGGCTGAACGCTTTCAAATACCAGTTACCTAAGCTAAAACTATCTTCAATCCGATTATGACGTCATATAGTGACGGCGCTTTCGGAAACTGATATAAGGCGAAGGGTCTAAGTGCAAATTCCGAAAAATAATTTGGACTTGAAAAATTTTGGGTATTATTTCTTAAAGAGAAATTTTAGATTTTAAGACTTCAGTCCTTCGACTTTAACTTAGACCTCTCGACTATACTTAGGACCTTTCGACTTATCACTTAGACCTTCGACTAGCACTTAGACCTTCGACTAGTCACTTAGACCTTCACCTTAGCACTTAATTATTTTCTTTGAGAAATTTTAGATTTTAGCACTTAGACCTTCGACTTATACTTAGACCTCGACTAGCACTTAGACGTTTCGACTTAATATCTAGACCTTCGACTGTATACTTAGACCCTCGATAGCCACGTAAAACCTTCGACTTTAACTTAGACCTTCGACTTAATCGTTCCCTTCGAAACGTCACTATATCGGTTCCAACGAGGTTATACCCTAAAAAGCCGTCACCCGATCACGTTAGTCGTTTTCGTTCCCATCAAAGCGTCACGATTAATATAGTGTCGCCTTACGGGAACCGCAAAAGCGGCTGAACGCTTTCAAATACCAGTTACCTAAGCTAAAACTATCTCCAAACCGATTATGACGTCATATAGTGACGCCTGATCGGGAAAACGATATAAGTCGAAAGTAAGTACAAAATTCCGAAAAATAATTTGGACTTAAAATTTTTTGTGTATTATTTTCTTTGGGAAGATTTAGATTTTAGCACTTAGACTTCGACTTATACTTAGACATTCGACTTATATCAGTCCCTTCGAAACATTCGTGGAATCAGCTTAAGATAATTGTTCTAAAAATGAAAAAAAAATTTGTTGATTTTTTTTATATTTTATTTTTTTTCTCGAAAAATACGATAGCTACAAGAAAAACTAATAACATTCGTTGAATCAGCGTAAGAAAATTGTTTCTAAAAATGTCAAAAAAATTTTTTTGATTTTTGGGGCTATTTTTATTTTTTTTCTCAAAAAAAACACGATAGCTACAAGAAAACGAATAACATTCGTGGAATCAGCGTAAGAAAAGATTGGGTAAAATTCAATTTTTCGTCTGAGCTACGATATTCGATATATCGGAACTATATCGATATATCGATATGGAAATCAATATAATTCGAATTATATATATTATATATAAATATAATATAATAAATATATATATATATTATATATAAATAAATATAATATATATATAATTATATATAATATTATATAGGCTAGTTCGTCTAAAAGCTGACGATCATGTAACGTAGAGAACAACGGCACCTACAGTAAGGCATAACACATGTTCATATGCATGGCCCCAGAAAAAAAAGACCTTTGACCGCCAAAAAAAGAAATAGGGCCGCCGAAGTGTTAGGGTTTTAAAACTAACGAATACCCACGGCGTAGACCACCCCGGATGATCAGGAAGCGGTCTCCGGCCTCTAGGTGGACTACGCGGACCTAATCCCCCCTCCGGGATGTCTCCGCGAACCCCCGCTCTTTGGTCTTTGGGTGTCGCGGGGGTTCCTCCGACCATCCCCTCCGGGGTATGAAACATCCCCCCCTTCGTCCCCCCCCGGCTCGGGCCCCCTAAAAGGGGTAAACTCCTTTTTAGGGGGCGCGAGCCGCGCCCCCTATATGGCGATGATATATATATATATATATATATATATATATATATATATATATATATATATATATATAATATTTATATATATATATACTTATATAGTATATATATAATATTATATTTAACAGCTTTAGCTTTACCGTTATTCATTCGCGCAATTTATTTAATTTTTTTTAATTTAGTCACCCTTAAATTCAGTTTTCTATGTTAATTAATTTAGAGGTTAAACGTAAACTAAATGATTTTTTTTTTTAAAAAAAAAAAATAAATAATAACTACTGATAAAAACTACGATGAGCTACAAGTAAAACTAATAAATTCGTGGAATCAGGCGTAATGAAACAATTGTTCTAAAAATGGCAAAAGAAATTTTTTTTGATTTTTGGGGCTATTTATTTTTTCTCGAAAACTACGAAAGCTACAAGAAAACAAATAACATTCGTGGAATCAGCGTAAGAGTTGTGAGAATGAAGGGCAAAAAGAATTTTTGATTTTAGGGGCTATTTTATTTTTTTTTTATCGAAAACTACGATAGCTACAAGAAAAAAATTAATATTCTTCTGGAATCAGCGTAAGAAAATTGTTCTGAAAATGGCAAAAAAAAAATTTTTGGTTTTTTGGGGTTTTATTTTTTTTCTCAAAAACTACGATAGCTACAAGAAAACAAATAACATTTCGTGAATCAGCGTAAGATAATTGTTCTAAAAATGGCAAAAATTTTTTTTTAGTTTGTGGGGTATGTATTTTTCTCGAAAATTACGATAGCTACAAGAAAACTAATAACATTCCGTGGAATCAGCGTAAGAAAATTCTTCTTTCTAAAAATGGCAAAAAAAATTTTTTGGTGATTTTTTTGGGCTATTTTATTTGTTTTCTCAAATGAGATTAAGTTACAAGAAAACTAATTACATTCGTGGAATCAGCGTAAGAAAATTGTTCTAAAAATGAAAAAAAAAATTTTTTGAAAATTTTTGGGATATTTTATTTTTTTCTCGAAAACTACCGAGTAGCTCAAAGAAAACTAATAACATTCGTGAAATCAGCGTAAGAAAATTGTCTGAAAATGAAAAAAAATGTTTTTGTTTTTTTTGTGCTATTTTTATTTTTGTTCTCAAAAAAACTACGATAGCACAAGAAAACTGAATAACATTCGTGAGATCAGGTAAGAAAATTGTTCTAAAAATGGAAAAAAAAATTGATTTTTTTTGGATATTTTATTTTTTTTCTCTCAAAAACTACGATAGCTACAAGAAAACTAATAACATCTTTAGGAATCAGCGTAAGGAAATTGTTCTAAAAATTAGCGAAAAAAAAAAATTTTTTTTTGATTTGTTTGGGCTATTTTATTTTTTTCTCGAAACTACGATAGCTACAAGAAAACTAATAACCTATTCGTGGAATCAGCGTAAGAGAGTTGTTTCTGAAAATATGAAAATTTGTGTTTGTATTTTTTTTGGATGTTATTTTATTTCTCAAAACTACGATAGCACAAGAAACTATTGTTTTTCCATTTTTAAAACAATATTTCTTACGCTGATTCTAAAAAGGTTATTATTTTTTTTGTAGCTATCGTAGTTTTAGAAAAAAAATAAAATAGCACCAAAAAATCAAAAAAAATTTTTTTCCATTTTTAGAAACAAATATCTTACCGCCTGATTCCGACGAAGGGTTATTAGTTTTCTGTGCCATCGTAGTTTTCGAGTTTTTTCCGACATTAGACCTTCGACTTTATATAGTATTTTTGAGTTCGTTTGTTCGTCTGACCGTTCGTTCGTTTGTTTGTTGCACTAATATAAGTCGAAGGTCTAAGTGCTTTTTCCGAAAAATAATTTCGACTTTAAAAATTTTTGTGAATGATTTTCTTTCAGAATTTTTTTAGATTTTCACACTTAGACCCTTGACTTATATCAGTTCCCGTTGAGAACGTTCAGCTATATGCGGGTTTGAAGTGATATTATATAACCTTAAAAGGTGTGCGCGATCAAGTTAGAGCGTTTTTCGCGTTCCCTTCGAAACGTCAGTATAGTATAGTGTCGCCTTACGGGAAATCAAAAAAGCGGCTGAACGCTTTCAAAAACATTACCTAAGCTAAAACTATCTTCAATCCGATCGTATGCGTCAATATAGTGACGCCTGATCGCTGAACTGATATAAAGTCGAAGGTGCTAGTGCAAATTCCGAAAAATAATTTGAACTTAAAAAATTTTGTGTATTATTTTCTTGAGAATTTTAGATGTTAGCATTTAGTTCCTTCGACTTATACTTAGACCTTCGACTTATTAACGGTACAGAATAAACGTCACTATAACCTCACGACTTAATCACTTAGACCTTCGGACTTAGCACTTAGACCTTCGACTAAGCACTTAGACCTCACTTCATCGTTAGACCTTCGACTTACACTTAGACCGTCGACTTATACTTTGGTTTTTTAACTAACGCACGAAGGAATCGGACGATCTGTAGTTACAGTAAAGCTTTTTTTGTTACTAAAACATATTTATAATAATTTTAAAAGGAAAAAAAAAAATATAATACTGCTTTGGAAATTTGGTTTATATTTATTAATTTTTTTACAATTGTCAGAATAAAACTTTATAATTAATTAATGTATATATATATATATAATAATATATATATATGGCGATATATACTATAATATTAATATAGATAGATATATATTATAGAATATATATATAATATATATATATATATATAATATCTATAGTATATATATATGTTTTACAGACAGAGAAAGAAATAATTCTTTTCATGGAGATAAGATATTTTATTCGAGGTCGCTACTACGCAGAGTTTGCGAATACGTTTGTTTACAAGTGTAGGATCCAAGTTTAACAATATTTTTCTGTTCGTTCTCTCCAGATTTTGACGATTGCTGGATATTTACTTCCGAGTTTTTTCTTTGAGGTCGACGTGTAAGAAAACCGCAGTTATCTCGGTTGCTATGTAATTTGCTCTCGCTGTTGTATTGGGAAATCTGTAGCAGCCATTCTCATAGCCCAGCGTCATCCTCTCCACGGAGTTTGTTATAACTGGGAAATCTACAGCGATCTGCGACGCACACGCACGAGTGAATAAGTTCGATCTGCTCATATATAATTTCGACGGCGCATTCGGGATTCGTGTGTTTTGGGTGAGAAGCGATTGTTTTGAAAAATGAACAAAGCGATCTATGACGTTTTTTGCAAGACATCGAATGCGCCAATTCTGACATGAAATACACGCCTCGTCTCCTCCTAAGCGTCGATATAAAAACAAAGATAAACTACTCGCGAGGTATTTGCAGTCCCATGAGGAAGGTCAAGCTTTTGCAACAGATATCTAGCTACACTGGATTTCCGATAAACATTTCCCCGCGTCTTATCCGACAAGTTCTTCTCTATATCTCTCGTTCGTCAACACCGACTCGTCTCTCGACGAGAAGATCTTTTTCCGTTTTCAAAATCTTCCAGAATCTGGTCTTGAGGAAGAAAGATCCACAGCCATACCGTCGTCTTGTCTCGATCGCCTCCGAGCCGTACCCTTATTCGTGTACGCGGAATTTTGCGCAATACACTGAAAATTTCTGCTCGCCTTCGACCCGATCCTTTAGTTCCTACACTCCGCTCCATATGCATCACAAGTGAAGAAATAGTCGCATGCTGATCTGTACAATTAAGTTTGATAGTGTAACTTGATGCGCCATCCATTGTGTGAGTCGCTCGGGTAACGTGAGAAGCGGTTTCTTTGAACATCGAACAGAGCGGTTTATGTTTTACTTCTTCGCAAGACATCGCGTGGCCGAATTCTTCCAATAAATTTTTCATCGTTTTGTCTTGATAGACTCTAATAAAACTGTATACAAATTATTCGCTATGCGATAACACGCTGATTTTTTATGCCTTTCTAGCAGAGATTCAAACCTCAGTTCCAAGATGTCGATCAACAGTTCCTGTTCCTCGGAAAATACTACCTTTTCTGGAGAAGGTGGCGATTTGTCGTGAGGAGCACCCTTGGCGATTCGCACCTCTTTTTCTTTAAAGCATCTTCTAACTCCAGAAACGTTTTTCCCGTCACAATCATCTTTAATACATTTACGAGCCCCGACGGACTCTAGCTTTAGTACATTACACCTGAATCTCAAATATTTAAGGGGTTTCAAATAATCTTTCTGCTTTATTTGGTCGCTATTAGAACACCCAGGATACGGTTCACTTAAACTAAAAGAACGCTTCTCGGTGATTACGCTGGCTGTTGGGGTTTGGACGACCAAGTACGATGCTATATTTGGACCCAGAAACGAATATAGAACTCGAAGAAATT